>CH001698.1:209151-243135 GCA_000149265.1 Ciona savignyi | reverse complement strand
GATGTTAAATCATTTTGTAAATCGGAATGGTGAAAAAAATTATACTATAAACACTTTTATTATTTAAGAAGACCTTCTGGTATATGCGTGCAACTCTTGGTACAGTGGCAGCATCTCCTGCCACACCTTTTCCAACTGGGCTTCAATGTCTGGTGTCTCGTAATCAGCCCTCCAGAATGCTCCCATGTCTGGGTAGTCTGTGAGCGGAAAAATATATTTGCATCAACCTAATTTTGAATCAGTTTGAATATTACTGTGTGGGTTTAGGATGAATATGATCAGACAGGTTCAGTTTTTAATTTTCACTCTAGCCACTGAGCATTGCTTAATGGTCATTACCTCCATCCAAGAAATATACAAATGAATAACATAATAAGATATGGAACACACATTAATAGCCATCAACTTGATAAAGAGTATAATGTTATCTGATGATTACCTATTTAAAAAAAATATCTTCCTTCCCCAAGTTCTAGAGAAGGTTAATCCTATTGTTAACAGGGCACAATGCTCGCAAGCATTGGTCCATTATTATAGCTCGTAAGTAAACAAGATCAAAAAATAAATATTTGTTTAGTTGTTTTTATGGGTAGTTCACTTATACAAAAGCGTTACAACAGAGTGTGGCATATAACAGGATGCTCAAACCACGATTATTTCCGGATGTAATAAAATACAGTGAAGGAGGAGGCACAACCAGGGCATGACTTTTTACAAACAACTATTTTGCTCAAAAGGTGTATTTTAAAATTTAATTAATTTCAATAAGTAACCATAAAAGAATTAAAAGCATAGGATTATTTTATTATATATTTTTAAGGCTGTGTGGTATTGTGTGGTTGATTTTATTAAAAGTACCGATCATGCACGATATGTTGACATACATGTTCTAAATTAAAAATGCTAACAGTCCCCTAGTCTACTTTTGGATTCATCGTTACAAAACATATATCAGTATCAAAGTATGGTATTGAAAGTGTGCTTCAGCTGGAGTTGTTTGCTCCACCTGTATTTACTCCCACGATTATAACAGCTCTGGCATCTATCACATCAGTTGCCAAACAATATCTAATAAAACCTATAAGGCTTACATTCACTTAAACATATTTTTAATAACACTAAATAATAATTAAAATAAGACAATTAGTTCGTAAAAATAACAAATAAATACCACTTACTATTAAGCACAGCCACTTCATTTTGCAAAGCAACGTATTGCATATAATCTTGACGCATCTTGGCTCCACTGGCATCGCGCCATCCTAACCATGCTTCTCGCAGTTCATTATAGTTGCGGGAAGATGACATTATCTCAGTAAGATCTGAATAATTATTTAGGCAATTTATATAGCATATACAATAAATCCTGGAATAATCAAGATGGCAGTTTATGCTATTTTTATTATTTTAAGTCCGGTAATTTATGTTATGATCAAACCATAGTCATAGATTTATTTTTGGTCTAATATATAGTAGAACTGATTTATCAAAGTTATATACCTTAATGTGATTAGATGAATCCCAACAACTAGTTAAAATATAAATTTAAAAGAGGATAAAACGGTGGGATCAAAATAATCTGACGATAAACCTTGTCAGAAACAATTGTTGTTTCTGAAGTATTGGATAAAAAAATTTGTATTTTGGTCTTGGCAGGTTGAAAAACATATGCAGTATAATTCATGGCTATTGTTAGAAACGAAAAGGTTAGTAAATACTGGAAGCGGAAGGTAATCAAAAACAATTTCCTATATTATCATGACTATACTTATTTCTGCCAACTAGGAAAATAGTGTTCTATTCTAAATTATAAGGAAATGAAATGATAACCTATCACCAACAACACCTTAAAATTTTACTATAAAAATAACAAAGGTAAAAACTAAACACCAAAATGTACAATAAAACATTACCTGGGTCAAGGGGAATGCACTGTGTGTCACTTCTTTCTCCAAGTCCACACACAGTCGCTGTACTATATTGAGTTTGCATCTTTGAGTTTACATTTGTCAACTGGAAAATGTGGTTAAGAACATTAAGCACATTAAAATATATGCAGATTTCTATGGTTTATTTTAAAGAAATTATTCAAAAATGTTAAACTAAATTTCTACAATTTCTGCACACTAATTTTTTTACTGCAGTAGCAGAATCTATGGAAAGAAATAAAAACCATTGTTTTATGTAATTGCAGCATTATCTTATCGCTTGGACCTAATAAATGGTAAGAATGTGAAGTATAGGGTTGAAGCTATATGATAATTTAATATAAGAGTATTCCTTTATGTTTTTCCATCGTTAAAAAAAATTGTATCATGCATCTTATCCTAAATCAAATTTATCACACATTATAATATAGCAACCTGTCAGTATGTGAGAATCCATGTATACATATTTTAACAAATGCCTGTTAGATAACTATAACACAAATCTTTTAAATGGTTTAACGAACATTTGCCCATTTATACTATGTGCTTACATTAGTAAGATCATCCTTGGAGAGGGCACCTTTTCCAACAACACTTAATTTTTCAATCAATCTTTTGTTGGTGGCATCCGTTAGGTCCTGTGGATCGTATTGTTTGGCCAATACTGCTTGTGCAGCATCAAAATTAGCCTGCTTTTGACTAGCTGCTGCCTGTAGATATTGAACTAGAATTAGTTAAGATTTTTTAATAGTAAGATTACTGCATGATTATTTAATTTAAGGCCAAAGTGGTAATAATAAATTTGTATTGATCGTACACTTGCTGCTTGGGTTTGATCATTAATGTCGGTGTTGTATGTCCATTCTGCGTCTACAGCCTCAAAATAAACTGCTTCAGCTGAACTGTTGTATGTATCAAGAAAATCTCCAACAGAATCTTCCAATTTGTATCCCACTAAAAAAAGAAGCATTGATTATTCATTTGAGTGCTAAACTTGTTGTTTGATTTGATATAATTGAAATGTTTCGGACAGAGTCACATACCACAAGAGGTAAGCATTGATTCTCTGTCAACTGAAATTAATATAAAACTTTTTTTTCAAATACCTTTTAAGACCAAATGAAATGTGTTTGACAAAAACCAGAAGTTAATGGTTGCAATGGAAGTTGCACCAAAAGTGCTAAGTTCCCAGATGTCAAGATAAACATCTATTGATTATTCGGAAGAGTATAATGCATACAGTTAAAGGAATAACAAGCTCTCCTGGTAAAATCATAAAAATATAATATATTTTATAGTGTAACGCTCCTCGCATTCCTTTTGCTTATTACTTGATTGCCCTTAATTTGACGCGCGGGCGCCTTTGCCGCTGCGGCGCACTGTATAAAAGATTGTGTTTAATGCAAGAGGGGAGAATAAAAACTGCCACTATACGATTCGCTACATTGGTGCTGTGACCAGGATTCGAACCTGTAGTGGTTAGTACTTTATGTTGTGGTCGTAACAAACCAGGTTTTGATGCTTTTATTTTATTAAGACGATGGAAGATATGTCAGTGACGTTGGAGAAGGTGCTAAGGTCAATTTTCAGCCGATATGTGCCAATAGAAACTTTTTCTGGAGAGAAGAGATGGGACGATTTTTTAAAAAGATTTGAAAACTTGGCTGTATGTTACTGTTGGTCCGCAGAAGAAAAGGGTAGACGGTTAGCCGCCTCGCTTTCTGGAGAGGCGTTGTTCGTGCAGGTCCATCTGCCCAAGGATCAACAATATTGCTACGTGTCGCTGTGTGAGGCACTGGATCAAAAATTTGGCCACGTGTATAGTTGCCAAAAATCGAGAACATTGTTGCACACAGCACAGTTACAACCGGGAGAGAATCTTGCCGACCTTGGTACGCATTTGCAACAATTGGTGGTAAGAGGTTACCCGAAGTTGCCAAAAAGTATCCAAGAGGAATTGCTGGTTGACGCATTCATTAGATGTCTGCCTGATGAGCTGGACCGAGTTATTGTTGGAATGAGAAATGTTAGTTCTTTAAAAGAGGCGCTCCACGTGGCCATGGAAGTGAACGACTACAAAGAATTCTGTCGTGTTCGGCCAGTTTACCATGATGTTCCCTCGACAATAAGGAACAAGGAAGTGACTGTAGAAGAGGCGCATGACATAGTAAAACAGGACGACAATAAAGCCGAGTTGGATGTCAAGTCGCCGATGGATCATGGAACCGAGGAAGTGACTACGTTTCAGCCGAGATCGGGAGAAGTGCACGACAATATGGATCATGTCGACAATGCGAAACAAGTTAAGGTGAAGGAATCATTAAAGAGTCGTGCAACCGAGGCAATTGCTGAGATCGCGCCAATGCTAAGTTGTGTCCATGTCCGTGATAGCGGTAATCTTGGTGGAGAGATTTCGGGTGCTGTTGTGTCGGGTGCAAGTGACAGCAGGGTATGCGGCCCGACCAATGTGGGGGACGAAGGACATGGGAGTTTTGAGCTGGACGTCATCGACGAGAGCCAAGACGAAAAAGACAAAGGATGCAGAAAACTTGTGCCGGACGTGGACAAAAGAAAGACGGTCGAAATAAGACGTGGTTACTCCGAGACCAATAAAAAACATTTTACAGTTCTCGTTGCGCCAGGACGTGGAAGTTTGGTACCGGACGTGACCGAGAAGAGCGTTTGTGTGGGTGATCTAGAGGACTTTGCTGTTGCCCCAGTAAAAAGGACCTCGTGGTTATTGATGAACTGGGTCTTCGACCCTGGAGGTTTATCAGCGCGTTGAAACTATTTTCGAATTAAGGGTGTGATTTAATTTTTTTTCTGAATCGGTAATTTAAATTTTGGATATTTTGTGTTTTTTTTAGGGGGGGAGAGTGTAACGTTCCTCGCATTCCTTTTGCTTATTACTTGATTGCCCTTAATTTGACGCGCGGGCGCCTTTGCCGCTGCAGCGCACTGTATAAAAGATTGTGTTTAATGCGAGAGGGGAGAATAAACACTGCCACTATACGATTCGCTACAATATTTACTGACATTTATTTAGCCTTTTCTAGGATAAAATGTTTGCCTAGATTATGGTAGACCGGATAATGCTAAAGATATGTCAGCAAATAAAAAATTTTGCATTCACGAATTGCATTCTATATCTGGTATAGTTACCATGCAAAGAATAGAGTCTGAAAATATTGGACTAACTTGGTTTCCAAGTCAAATCAGTCCAACCGGATGTGTCTCCATTTTCTAAATTCTTTGCTTTCAACCAATCTGTTAGCGGTTGAAAGTATTCCCGTAGTGCTGCTGTGCTCATATCAGCTGACCCAGTTAGTTCTTTCATTGCGACAGGCCAAGGTTCGCTTGAACCAAGTTGTAGCATATTCCTAAAAAAATGAAGATTTGTTATTATGTATAGTTTGGCAACTGCATTTATGTCTTTATATCCCAAATTACATAATCTAGATTGGCAAACCAATATGGCAGAAGGGTCAATAAAATAATCATTAAGGTTAATAATATTAGATGGAGTAGTAAATTTTGTGTCTGTGCAATGTTATATTTTCTTTTGATAACACACCAACATTTTTTAAAAAGAATTTTTGTTTGGTCTAAGAAAATTGGTTAACAACTGTCTAGAACTGTATATGAATAACTTACTGAAGTTTATTTCCAGCCTTTTTTGATTGGTAGAAATCACATTTGTATAGTGGGCCTTGATGGTTTGCCTCATCACACATTGCTTTGTAGAATTGAAACTGCACTACAAAGCTCACAAAGTATCTGATAGGGAAAGTATAAAAAACCTGTCTTATATTCAAAAGTCACTTCAATCTTACAAAAATAAATAATGATATGATTTTATTTCTTGAAAACAGAAAAAGATAAAACAGTCAGGATAAAGAATACCAACGACATTGCAATAGTACAATTCATATTTTTCTGCAATGTGAATCGGTAAATGTAAAACAGCAGTAATAATATAAAACAAACTAAATGTAAATTCGAAAATTGTGAAGAAACATTCATTTCCCACCTGATATAAGGAGTGTTTGCTGGAACGTGGTATTTCGCACCAGGGTCAAAATCGATATTGCCATCTCTTTCTACAGGTGGCATTATTCCTTGATAATGCAACCTTGAAAATGACCAAGTTTTATTGGACTTAAACATAATAATACAGCACATAATAGTTTATAATAGTTTGAACAATTGCAATTTACAGGATATCGGAACATCTTGTCTTCTCTGGCCATGTGTGTTCTTAAATATGATGCAAACAACTTATACTGTGTTTCCAACATCTTGCAAACTACTTATCTTTGCAAGAAGTAAAACAATGCCACCAGCGAGTGTAAATTCTATTCATTGCAAATTTGTCACTGACAAGACTCCTCTGTTTACACTAAACTTCTCAAATATTTGTCCAAAGAGCACTATAAATTTTCGTAAGATGACGATGCACATTATGTACTGTTGCACTTTGTACCAGGCACAACTTCTTAGAAGATATATTACCAAGCCAGTAAGTGATAACGAATTTAAGCTTTTGTTTGGGCAATACTTCCACAAATTGATGGCGCATCCAGTTTATTTGTTTAATATCCTAACAGGGCAAATTTAATCTTCTTTACTTTCAGATAAATCATGATAATGGATTGATTAATGAATAACTTTGGTAATGTTGTTCCTTAACTGAAATATTGTGAAGATAAGCTGTGTTTTATGGGACATTATAATCACAAGTGGTTTTAAAGCATAAACAGTTGTCATGTGAGTTATGCTGTATAGATATAGTGGTCAATTTTCATCTCCCAACAAAGGTGTTTTACAATTTAGCCTGCAAAACTTAAGAATTATCATAAGTAATTCACAGGTCGAGATTATTAATTATGGCCCTTTTGTTGTGTTTCTTGTTGACAAATTGAAAAAACATTTTTTTGATAAAATATTTTGTTTGATCTTTTATCAATTTATAATCCTAATTATTCTTTTTAAAATTCCTTCTTAGATAGATTAAAATCCAGGTAAGTATGAATACTAAACATTGCAAATTGTATACTGTGCACCTAACCACAGTTATTGCAATGTGTTGGTTTTGTTGCTAAAATGATGTGTGGCTCTTATTGGAATATTTACACTAACAGAAGGTCGAAGGCCAAAATTATCGGTAAAATAATTAGTCGAGTACATGGGGTTGAACCATTTAAGCTTGGATATGCAAATAATGTTTACCGTAGGTTATCCCACTTCTTTTGATAGTTTGCTTTAGTTGTATCGCCCGAAAAAACGCTCCATCTCCACTTGTCAATCAAAAGTCCAAACGGCAGGAATGCTATTTTGTCCATTGCTTGGCTAAGGAGGTAGTTTATATCAGCCTCATAGTCATCTTGTACCACATCCAACAGTCCGATCTTCTGTAAGTGAGCAGGTGTACTCACAGAAAGTGCAAGTGTGTCTCCAACCTAGAAAGTTAAAGTAATAAAAAAGTATTAAAGCAAGCCAGGTTTCTTCTGAATTTTAGGCCAAATAAATCAGCTACTTAAATATTTATTTCAAATTATGACATTCATTACTTTTTTCATGCGGTAACTTTTTATTCGGCAATGTAAACTTAAAAATGGGTAGGCCTAATTCTAATATTTAAGCTACAATAGAACAAACCCTCTATTTTGCTATTTTGGCCCATGAGACAACAGATATTAAACAGTCTATCAGTTGTTACTGGTACAATGACAACTTAGTTTAACTTTTATTCAATTCTTAGTAAAAACATTGTTGTAACGGCTAAAGCATTAATATGGTGGATACACAAAAAACACAATTGTAAGGTTTTTAGAAATAAGAATGTACATGACTAAATTGAATATGATGCACTAAGTTCTACACAAGATATGAGGTCTATGTCATAACTTTTTGATTTTATATTTATATTGTGTATTTTTTTATAACCTTCCTTTTTCCCACTACTTTAATAAATAGTCAAAATTTCAATTTGTCATTAACGTAATAAAGAAGGATGTAAATTAAACTAAACCAGCCTCTTTTAAAAATTAAACAATTTAGCTGATTAACATTTTAACCGGAATAAAAACTTATCAACAACTGAACTATTATCACATACCGCTTCATGAAACCCAGGATTAGCTCCCCCTCTGAACGGAACTGGTAAGTTGGCGTACTGCTGGAAGTATTGTATGTGACCCATTTCATGATGGACAGTAATTAGATCTTCCATGTTTACCACTGTGCACATCTTGATTCTGCATGAATGAAAATCGCAAATGTAAAAAAATGCCTAGGCCTATAAATTAATGCTCCTAATTTACATGGCACATTAGCATATATAAATTTACTTCTGGCCATAAAATAATCTTATTCATTCACTAGGCCTATTTAATATAGTGGTTTTAGCAATTATTACTTAAATGTTGACAAACTACTGTACCTGAAGTCCGTTTTATTGTAAAAATCCCAAGCAGAAGCATGGCAAACCACGTCACGATCGGGTGGCTTAACAAACATTGTTTTTGCCCAAAAATCATTCGTCATCGGATCCAAACCAAGTGAGGTGAAAAATTCTTCAGAAGTTTTAAACATTTTCATTGCATCGTAGTTCTGAAAGAAAAGAGTTTCGGATCAAGATAGAACACTTATTGATAGTGCTGGAATAAAGTGTCTTTATAGAAAACTGCTTATGCCATACAGCATGCTCAATTTTTTTAACTTTAACCAATTTGTGTACATGACCACTACCTTATCAACTATACTATGCCAAACTTTTTATGTCATAACCAGAAATACAAAAAATTTAATTTATTTAGTCCAACAACACATGTAAAGCAATGTATTGATTTTAGCATTACTATTAAAATATAATTGATCTTACAAAAACGAATTTGATACTCGTTTATTTTAGTGATATTGACAGACTTGATAACTATATACTGAAAGGGATATTTTTACATGACAATCACCTGAACTTCCACAAACAAAGCTAAATGCACCCACCTGTTCCAGCATAGCAGGGGTAGCATCGACTCCAGCTTTTCCTTGGTATGGTTCCACTAAACTAAATATATTTCCCCACTGCTGTGCCCACATGTTGCCTAAATGTTAAGATATTTTTTTTTTAATTTCTAAGGCCATCATTGATAGGCCTATATTTTAGGCACATTATTGGTATCTACCCCAATAGGCAATAGCTGGTTGAATTAGTACACCGCCTTTTAGCAGAAGGGTTGCAGGTTATAAACTAGTGGCTAGATAATCAGTTGTGTCCTTGAGTAAGGCAGTTGAGCGCAAGGTAATTTATATTCCTTTGCAAGCTTCACTTCAGATTTGTTAGACCTGATTAGTGGTTAGGCCTATAAGGTATGTGATGGTACAATATACCTATACTCCTTTTAGATAAATGTTAAAAATAATATTTTTACAAAACTCACCCAATAAATGAGCCGGTATTGGAGCATTAAGGTTAATGAAATTGGGCCCATAGTTTTCATACAGCTTCCTTCGCACGTATGCGTGAAGCTGGCCGTATAATGGCTCGAGCTGCAGAAAATCAAAAATATTTAAGTTTCAATTATTTTTTTCAAATTCTGCGTGTCTAATGTAAAACTAAATCTTTGGTTTAAAGTCGTGTCTGGTTCTAAAGAAATAATTCAATAAACAAATTAAACCATGTTCATGAAACTTAAAAGCAAGTAGGGGATTTTGCTGTAGGTACATTCCGCTTCCTGGCCAATTTCTAAAAAAGAAAGGACTAGGGACTAACCAAGAGAGCTAGGGATTAAATTACAAACCTCAACCCACAAAGCATCAACAGTTTCTTCTAATTTCCCGTCCATTTCATACCAGGACCTCCAATACTCTCCAGTATCGGCAAAACCTTTTAGATATAAAAAAATTAGTTTAAAATATGTTAAATCCGGTTGTATATAGTTTATTGATTGCGGTAGTTCCTAAAAAATCAGTATTATTCAAAACAGTCAAAATTCAGTGACATAGTTAACCGCACATCGCCTAACTTTAATATATGTTTTTAGTTTTTAGAAACACAAAGTATTTTTTTAATAATGCCAACTTACCGTCTGCGGCACTAGCTTCGTTTGATAGTGCGACAAATTGTTCGTAGCTTTCTCTGCTTGGTCTGCCGGCAGCCTCGTACCAACCCTTCCACGCCCATTTCAGTTCGTTGTAGTCGCGTGATGTAGCCATAAGTGCCGTTAAATCTTACAAAAAAACATTATCAAAATCCTATTTATATAAACCCAAGTGCTACTAAAACAGAAAAATCAATGAAATCTATTGGATATATGCCTACGTCGAAATCAGGGTCGGTTAAAAGGTACGGCTATCATTGTGTGTAAATACCTATTTATCGATGTCTTTAACCAGACCTTTCGGACGTTGCTTTGTAACACGCATAAAGTGTGCGTATTATAATGGTTTTCTATATATTGGTGTAAATTGGAAGATACCATTGGCAGTTCAAGGCATTATTCTCAAAGACCAAAAATATCCATTGTCGTAGTTACACAACCATACCTGGATCTAAAGGTAGAAGTCGACCGTCGGGCATTTGAGCTGTAGCTGTACTGTACGTCGCTTCCATACCAGCCGTCAAATCGTTGTACTATCATTCAATTGGTATTTAAGCAAAATAAACACCGGTTAGTCAGTTGGTTTACGGTGATCTGACGATTGCCCGTGTGTTAACCCCCTTGGTTTCACCATTCACGGGGATAAACATGAATATCCTATCCTATCATAAAGAATGTATTTTAGATTTACCTGATTTTGTTTCTGTTCATCCAAGTTAGCCGTGCTGAGGATCTTTATGCTCTCAATTTGTCGTTTAGCGGCCTCGTCTGGGTAAAATTTTTAATTTAACCAAATTTACCCAAAATGTGTTTTTTTGAGGTATGTATTTGCATATTTAAAACAAGTTAACCGCATTAAATGCGTTTCTAATATCGTCTAAAAATGCGTGGTGTACTTTCAATTCTCTTGGTTTTACCAATATACATTAATAAAAACCAAATGATTATTTTTCTGTATTTTAAATATAAGTTTCTACATTACTCCATAGTGAACAATAATTACCGGTAATAAGTGAAGTATCTGGAAAAAGGTTCTTCGCCTTCTCCCCGTATTGTTTGGTAAAGGCAGCAGATATCAGGTTTTCAGCGTTCTGTATAAAAAAAATCGAAACTATATAAATTGATCAGTTTGCTTCTCTTCGCCATCGCTAAATAAGCGACTCGATTTGGCACCAGCATATTGAATTTACGATTTAATGATAAAATCCATATTCCTATAAATCCAGTTTTGATTAATTTTTATTGGAAACGTATTTTCTGCATCTTGTAATTAATTCCTATAATCGTGACGTCTTTGTGAGTATCTGTAACTGAACATTGATGAAATAAAAAAGCAAGCGACCGTGGTTACGATAAGCTATTAAGAAACAGTACACAGAAATGCTGGTGTAATTGGAAAACCTAAACACAGCTTTCTTTTTTTGAATAAAATTGTTTATGCAACTGTAATTAATATCAAATGTTTTTCAAATATAAATCATTTCAGAAATATATTAGGTAAATGCGCAAGTAACTTTGTAAGTTAAAAACAATAACGTTTATACCATAGCCTGTAAGGTTTCGTTTCTTATATCGGTGTTGTAATTCCAGGCTGCGACATTTGAATCAAAATATACCGGTTGGGCGTCGATACTATAATTTGCCGCAAATTCAATTGCATCGCTGTTGAGATCTCCGTAAACCAACCTTAAAAATCAGTGGTTAAAACAAAGAGTTTTGAAATGTCCAACTCGGCATAATGTGTCAAACATTTTTGAAAACACTATTTTTGTCTAATGGAGACATTACTATCAAACATTAACATGTTTTCAGCTAAATTATCACATCATTAAGATATGGGTTAGCTTCTAATCACAACGTAATCCGACGACTGCGTGCGTATATTAATGCCCGCTGTATTTTTCGCTACTATCAGTAATAAGCATGAACACCCGGAATCAGTGGAACTGTTTAATGAATGATAATTCACTTTTACTTGATGCTAAGCATAGAATCATTGAATGCAATTGGTCGGGAATTCCCTTCGAAATCAGCGATAAAACAGTAATCGACTTTTTAAATTTAAACTTTTTCTTTTACATTACTTTAAAATTAAAACTTAATACAATAGATAGTACAATAAACTTATTACTTTTGACTTACCCAACCAATATAAAAGCGAGGTAAACAGCACCCCAAAACGATTTCAGCATTATTTATTCTCCTCTATGTTCTTTAAAATACTTTTATTTAGTTTTTACAAAATTTAAAGTAAAACTTTTAAAAATCTAAAGTAAAACTTTCAATTCTAAGATTCATATCTATCACAATTCTATATGCAGCTAACTGTATTTTAAAAAATAATTTGAATGTCCTAAAAATTTGGCCGCCGATCTTAATTGGGCAGTTGGTCTGATCGCTATTGGCATCGAAGTGCTGTGTTTCAATACCTTTATAGGTCGCTGGAACTGGTAAATCTATAAAACCAACTCTTCATCACACATTAACCAGCAGAAAATCGTTGACGGCTTCTGCAGTATGTAAACAAAGCCCTCGAGAGCAGACCTGGTACCATTTAATTTCACCATCATCTTTTATCTAGGTATGTAAATAAAATCAGCCAACCGAGACAATATTCTGCAAATGCATAAATACCGCGTCTACGCTTTACTTTAAAAGCCTTTGCAATTCAAGATTAAGACACTTACGATTTTTTAAATATTACCAACCTTTTAATATATGAATGTCAGGGTGGCTAAAAATATTTATTTTGGGAATGCAAGACAAACATTTACTTTAATATTGACGTCTAAATGGGATTACAAAACAACGTCCGCAAGCATTATGCGTGTTATTTATTGGTGACATAATTTGTATTAGTCTTTGCATGTTGACCTACGCAACCCTGCTTATGACGACATAACGCACCCTCGTGATCGCACGTAATAATAGTAACACATGAATCATCCGATAGACATGATTATACACAGTAAAGTAATACGTATTGCACTTAAAATGAAAGAAATTTATCTATGTACAAAAACAACTTCCACGATATAAACAAAACGTATCACTGTAATTCATAATTGCACGGAAATTTGATCAGATAGTAATCTATAAATTTTAATTTTTTAAAATACATTGATAAATTCATCCATGAAAACTTATACAAAATATTGCAATTTCGAAAAAACTCTTTGTCATTGAAAGCAGTTTTAGCTATTTGGCCGATTGGCTAGGCTTGCGCGTATTGTCGTGTTCAGCTGTTGACGTTACCCATGTACTCGGCCTCCTGAGAATGTTGTCACAGCATGGGAATAATCGATTCTTCCAGTTTTGAAAGGAATGCAGCAATAGCGCTAGATGGAGCAATAGATTACTTCCCAAGACAATGTTGGTGACGTAAACCGTTTGCGATTTGTAGAGGGCGATGAAAGTGTATCCAACTATATTTGCCGCTACACATATAGTCATTGTAACCACTAGTCTCTTTATCAATGGCAGAACGGATTTCGAATTGATACCATGACTTATCATGCGCTTACGATGTAAGTGTAACGGATATATGAAGTAAAATAGCAAGCAACCTTGGCAGAGGCTGGTCGTGGTGATCAAAGCAATCCATTTTGCAATTGAAGACGGTAATCCCGATTTTTCGCAGCCAAGAGCAGTAGTGCGGTACGGCGGGGCAGAGAGAAATATACCGGTGTCGATAACGGTCATTGCAACAAGAAGAGCGAAAGTCACTTGACTGATCAGTCGAAGGGGTCGACCGATGTTACCACGAACAGCAGACTTAAGATAAAAGGCTTTCAGCATTCGTAACCAAAACACTGAATATATACACATAAGCGACAGACCGAAACACGTAACTTTGGTCTTCTCATAAATGGTGCAATAGGGCTCATATTGTCTTGTAATGAGAGGAATCTCTAACACGACGTACAACAGAACTGCTAGCGCCGCCAAGAGGCTGATGTAGTCGATTAGGCCGCGTTCAAAGATTTCTAAAAAAAGAAACGCAATTATAACTTTGAAAGAACTGCTTTGTGGCAATGGCTCCATTTTCAGTAATATATTTTTAAAGGGTAAGGTTTATCTCGATTTAGTTACATATATGTAACTAAATATATGAACCCTACCGCACACATCACTTATTGCTATTAAATGGAAAGGTAGTGTATTTGAAACCATCGACTACTTAATCACATCCTGTCTTTAGACAAGGTATTTATTGGCGGACCACTAAACAAAATGATAATGGGTTGAACAAAAACTGTTAAATATATATATTTAGTATTCAACACACAATCTAATTACCAGACGTTCAGCTGGAGATCTTATAATTACTGTTGTGTTATATAACGCCGTCACGTTTTCTTATCAGTCAAGAAATGATAAGAGTATGAGCAATTCAGCAATTACATGTGCATGCTAGACGTGCGACCCATTATATAAAAAATTGTATTTTGTGCTAGTCAATGCATTTTTTTGTGGTAATCTCTATGAATGTGTTGTGTGTCGAAGATACAGTTAAGATTAAGTGTAGGGTACGTTTATTCATGTGCAGAATGTGTTAGCTATTTTTTGTGCACAATGCATTTTTGCCTCATGTCGCAATTCATAGAGCTTCCTGCTTCATTATGCTTGGTAGGCTATACATTGCTAGCAAAGTATATTGTTCATTATAGTTTGCAAATATATACTTCACCAAGGAATGCAGCACCAGCAAAATGTTAAATGGATACTTTACCAAGAAATGCAGCACCAGCAAACTTTCCCCGCTAATTAGTTTAATTACCTTTTTGTAAACGTCACTTGTTTATGACTTATATCACCACATACCTGATAACTTTATTTTTTTCTTGACCACACGATACACCATTGTGACGATCACATAAATGATTAATGTGCACGATACGAACGAAAATATCTGGGAAGTCAACCATACTGCTTTAACGTCATTCCATGTTAAAGAACTGTTGCTCTTATCTGTAGAGTTTGAGTTGTATGCGTAGGTCGTTGCATCAGAAATACTTGTAAATGCTAGCGTTTCCATTGATCAGAATACTCGTTAAACCATATTAGGCCTAAGAAGAGTCTCGCCTGCAACAACGTATCTGTTAAAAACTAGAGACACCGTTAGCCTCCACCACTGGAAAAAAAATCTTTCTGCTAAGCTAGCAACATAAATAAGTTCGTAATGTCAGCAAATTTGCGTCAACGTGCAACGTTTCTGTAACAAATTATACTTAGAAGGCGAAACACATAGGTGATCTAATATGAACCATATTTACTTGATTCGTCATGCAGAAATGGACACAAAGCCACGGTGACGTAATCTAACCACTCCAAAATCAGCAGTGTGCTGACAGATCGAGAACAGTTTTATTTTTTGAATTCTGGCTCTTCAGAATGCAGTATTGATATAATACGTTTTACCAACTTCTTTATCGTATACAACTCAGTGTAATAGCTCGAGTGACTCGACTTTGCACAGAAGACTGTTAATAAAAATGATTATTGTTTTCTATCCACAATTGCTACTTCACCTTGTATGATGTCCAATAAGAAATCTTTGAATTGCAAAAGCGTAGCTTTTGATATTATATACTATTACTTATAAATACAATAATTTGCTTTAACATTGAATATTTTGTTCGGAAAATGTCGTCATCACGATTCATACATACTTTACTTTTTACAAAATGATACTGTATTACTTTTAAAGGACACGGTTAACAAATAAGTTTATTACTATATAAAGTTCATTTTACAGCTCTTTACGACAGAAATCTAAATATGCTTTATATTTATTGAAATCGGTTCAATGAAACTCGGGTTGAAGGCGCTGAAACGGTGCTTGTAGTTTCAAAAAGAAAAAAAGGCGTAAAAACTATCCTCATTGCATGAGCTCATACTAAATCAAGATGTACCTGCACTATAATTATATTGACTTCCTTATATGCCCTGCGATCAAATGTCTTCCTCGACGCCCAACTCGTATAGGATATTCATGTTTATTCCCGTGAATGGGAAAACCAAGAGGGTTAACACACGGGCAATCATCAGATCACCTCGCGTCTACCGTCGGGTTACCGAAGCTATTGCAGTGTGTTGTGTAAGAAACATACATTCCTCTAATTTGGTAGAACCCATTAATCTGCTGGGTTCAGGCATTGTTCTTTAAGTGCCTTGCCTAAAGACACCACCGACTAGCTAGCGACCAGTGTCGTACCTGCAACCTTTCGGTTGAAAGGCGTCGGAAGTTAGGCCCTATAGAAGGACTATAGTCTGGACATACCCCTATGTGTATATATACCGGCTTTCGGCCGTGTCTGCTTTAAAAATACGTTTAATATACTTTATGCTATATTTGTATCGCGTATAGTTGTCTAAACATGTAATCAATATTATTAGAAAACATAATGTGTTTTGCTGTATACAGAAACTGATTCTTTCTTAAAAATAATAATCTGTCACAAAAAGCTAAGTCAACTGCTAAAGGAGTTATAGGCAACAAGTGTCAGCAAATATATTTGGTTTGAGTAAGTTCTATATACTGCTTAATTACCAATAAGACACTCCAGCCAAATCACTTGTATGAGGTTAATGCGCCACCTGACTGCCAAAGCGTATCAGATTTGAAACTGGTCACTAGCTTGTCGATTGTGTCCGCGTGGACACGACATAATTCCCAACCCATTGTGCTTGGTATTTAGCGGATAAAACCCCAAATCCTCTTTTGACTTTGAATGTTCAGCTGATTCAACCAAGAAAAAGAAGTGTATTGAATTTTATGTAAAGGTTTTAAGGATTTTTCCGAAGTATATGTAACAAAAAAATGTGGTTAGTTTAGTTAAGTTCATTTTTGTTTCCACGATGAAAACAGGAGGCAGTCCCTTTGATAAAAATTGAAAAACGGGAAAAAACGGCAAAACGACACACTTTAGAACACGTCTTAAAAAGCAATAAATCATTAAATTTCGTTATAATTAGTATGGCCGCTAAACCCAAATAAAAATATAAAAATAAAATAAAAATGAAAAATAAATGTTTTTAAAAAATTACACTATTACACAATAATCCTTGAAGAAAAGCGTGCGGTAAAGCGACCCGGGCAACGGGGTAGCCCGGCTTTAGGAGAAGGGGTGGTCCGGAAAGTCTGAGCCACAGTGGTTATGAGGATGGTAGGGCTTTAATAATGTGTGTACTTCAAAATTACCCAACTCGTTTCTTAATACAGGCAAGTCGATAACAGAAGGGATGAATTATATCTAACGGCATGGCGCGAGTTGAATATATACAGTTAATCTTAAGAATAATTAGAAGTTGTCAACAATATGTTTAGTTATCATTATTTGTAAACTACATGTTGAACGCGGTATTGTTGCTGAAATGTAATTGTAAGGCAACCGGAATACCACACCGTCAAAATTTCAAGTAATTCTAAAAAAAATAAAAATCGTATTAGAATGGTTTTTGTTTTTTCTTTTATCCTAAACTTGTCTGTGCTGTTTAAAAAACAATATTAGAATTTACTGTTTTAAAGAACAAGATATTAAAACGAAGAGATTGTTACGATTTTCACCGATAAGTCGGTTGATCATGATGATCCGGTATTTGTGTTTGATATAACCAGCTGGATATTCAACTAGTGCGACTAAGTTGCAGTGGATTTGTATTAATATGTTTTGTGTACAAAAATGAACTAGGTGCATCTGTTTAGTCTGAGTAACAAAATTAATTCTTGTGATAGAAATAACAACTTTATTAAATGATGATCAAAATTTTTAGAAAGTAAATTTTTCATTCTCGGTTTCCTAAAATAGCGTTTTGGACAAGTTCGAAATGATCATGTGACCAGTACGTTGCTGTCACTGTTAAAATATTTTTTCCAATCCCACAAATGTTTTATTGTAGGCCTACGTCATTTATAGATTCGTGTGGTAAAGGTCTATTAAATGACGCTCAGTGTTGACTAACCCATTTTACATATTACCTAAAGAATGTGGTAAAGTAAGGACAATACCAAAGGCGGAATTGTATCTGTTAAATGTTTAGTTTAGTTTTAGTTTATTCATTTTTGCCCCAGTTTTTAAAAATGGCAAACGAATATAATCACGATACGGGAACGGGAAAAGACGCAGAAAACGAACAGTCGTTAAAACACGGTAGTAAAAAGGATATAAATTAATAAGTAGCCTATAGCGGACGCGGCCGCCAAACCTAGGTGAAAGAACAAATTATCCTACGCTAACGTAACCCAAATGTGGCGATTTTAATATAATTTAACCGCTTGGGCTTCCTAACCAAATCTACATGCCTGTTTACGACACTTTAGGGAAGATTAAAACGAGTAATGCCATGACACAACATCTGGTATCAACACTTGTGCAAAAGGGATAATCTGCGGAAATAGGTCACATGGCCGATGTGCCCTGCTTCTATTCTTTAATTCTCAAGAGGCGACCGAAATTAACTATGACACAAACTGTTGCACGCTGAAATAAGTTCAACCACATGACCATCCCACACCCTGTTTAAATAAAGTTGAACTAAAATTCGGTTTCTAATTTTAGAAAAATGGGCAGAAACCATTGGGTATAGGTAATGTTTTACCAAATTTTACACATATTTTAAGTGCCTATTACATGTTTTTTTAATGGTAGACTGAACAAACATATCAGTTGAGAATTAGTTCCTCTTTTTTGTTTAACAATACATGTAGCGCGAAACAGCGTCCTTTAATAAATGTTACGCAACTTGGTATGTCGGTAAAGGACCGACATTTCTCAGTATTGTACCTGTATTATCGCAGTTTACTGTTCGGTGTCAATTTTGACAGCCAGAAATAAAAAAAAACATACAAATTAGAGAGAAAGTAACATGAAACAGACAAGGTTAAGTTAATACTTAAAAACAGAGTCGGGATAGTAGGATATATCAGTAAACCAAATAGCAACGACAGTTATTTAGTCACCGGGCAACACTGTAAATAAGCGCGCCAAACAGGTTTGAGAAAAACGCAATGATGTCATCAGAGAAACTTCTAGAAGCCATCGCGAACAATCGAGGCACGTTTTTCATTGGCTAAAAGAACGTGCTCCCACGTTGGTGAAGCATTAGTTCCTTCTAACCGTCGTGGAAGTTGGTTGTCGTTGAAATGTTGGGTTTATAATACTAGTAGTAGTAACCGGTCAGTAAACGTACATAGCCTCCTGTTTTTATGTATGGTTATTGGTCGTCTAAAGATGAATTAACCATTCGGTTATGTTTTACAGAATCGTGAGCAAGGTTATTTAATTAGTTCCAAATTTACCAAACTAAAAAATGTCAAAAGGTCCTGCTGTAGGAATTGATCTTGGGACAACCTATTCCTGCGTTGGTGTGTTCCAACATGGAAAGGTAAGCGTTTGATACTTTACTAAGGCGGTTAATATTCCTTTATTTATTTCAAATGTACTCCAGGTCGAAATTATTGCGAACGATCAAGGTAACAGAACCACACCAAGTTATGTAGCTTTCACTGACAGTGAACGATTAATTGGAGATGCTGCAAAAAATCAAGTTGACCATGAACCCAACCCCAACACAGGTTTTTGGTAAGTGGTATTTTTTAATTTATAAAAGATGGTTGGTTTATTGTTTTTTTTCATTCAGTTACATGTCACCATACCTTCTTTAATGGTAGAATGTGTGATTATACAAAAACTGACGGTAGTTACACTTACAAGAATTACTGTGCCACCAATCCTGAATTCATCATATGTTTTAAATGTGAACTGGTCACCCAATACTCCATTATTTCAGATGCAAAGCGCTTGATCGGTCGTCGTTTTGATGATGCCACTGTACAGTCGGACATGAAACATTGGCCATTTAATGTTAAGAATGAAAGTACCAAGCCAAAAGTCTCCGTTGAATACAAGGTTTGATTTAAAATTTAAATTATGAGCTTTTTATTTAAAAAATTGATTTTTACACTTCATTTTCTTAAATTTATTTTGTTTCAGGGTGAGACAAAAACCTTTTTCCCGGAAGAAATCAGCTCTATGGTTCTTCTTCGTATGAAGGAAACTGCAGAGGCATACCTTGGCAAAACCGTCACTGATGCAGTTGTTACTGTTCCCGCCTATTTTAACGATTCACAGCGTCAAGCAACAAAGGATGCCGGAACTATTTCTGGACTCAACGTTCTTCGAATTATTAATGAACCAACAGCAGCTGCAATTGCTTATGGTTTGGACAAAAAGGTAAATGGGTTTTGGTTGAAGATCAATATATATATGCTTGATTTTTGTATGAATAATCATTTTTTGTCAGGTTGGTGTAGAACGCAATGTACTGATTTTCGATTTGGGTGGCGGCACCTTTGATGTCAGTATTTTGACCATTGAAGATGGAATTTTTGAGGTCAAGTCCACTGCTGGAAACACTCATCTTGGAGGTTCGTATGCATAATACGGAAAATACAATGTGGTGCATGTAATATTTGTGTAACATCGTGTTGTGTTTTTTACGTACAAATTTCCTTTTTTTTCGCAATTATACTACTTTGGTAAAAATGCTTATTTCTTTATAGGTGAGGATTTCGACAATCGCATGGTAAACCACTTCGTTGCCGAATTCAAACGAAAACATAAGAAAGATATTACCACCAACAAGCGTGCTCTACGTCGCTTGAGAACTGCAAGTGAACGTGCAAAGAGAACCCTTTCTTCATCTGCACAGGCTAGGTGTGTAAATGAGCTCTAGTTTTTTTGCTTCTGTCCATTGCGGTCTAACAAAACTTTTGTATTTGCAGCATTGAGATCGACTCTCTATTTGAGGGAATTGATTTCTACACTTCGGTAACCAGAGCTCGATTTGAGGAACTGAACTCCGATCTGTTCCGTGATACTTTGGAACCAGTCGAGAAATCTTTGCGCGATGCTAAGATGGGAAAAGATCAGGTTGGTAATTGTGTTAAAATAGATTTTAGAAATTCTAATGGTGCTTGTTTTTAGATCCATGACATCGTATTGGTTGGAGGTTCGACAAGAATCCCCAAGATCCAAAAGCTTTTGCAAGATTTCTTCAATGGAAAGGAACTCAACAAATCCATCAACCCTGATGAGGCTGTTGCTTACGGAGCTGCTGTACAAGCTGCAATCCTTAGTGGTGATAAATCTGAGGAGGTTCAAGATCTTCTTTTGCTTGATGTTGCTCCACTCTCTCTTGGTATCGAGACCGCTGGAGGAGTGATGACTTCTTTGATCAAGAGGAACACCACTGTCCCAACAAAGCAATCTCAGATCTTCACGACATACTCTGACAACCAACCTGGTGTGCTCATTCAAGTTTTTGAGGGTGAACGTACCATGACGAAAGACAACAACCTTCTTGGTAAATTTGAACTTTCTGGAATCCCACCTGCACCACGTGGAGTGCCCCAGATTGAAGTCACATTTGACATTGATGCCAATGGCATCTTGAATGTGTCTGCTGTCGATAAGAGCACAGGAAAAGAAAACAAAATTACCATCACCAACGACAAAGGTAATTTTTTCACAACAAATTTCTTATATGCCGTAAATAATCATACAAGTTTAAAATATTTATATTTTGTATCTAGGACGTCTCAGCAAGGAAGAGATTGAGCGAATGGTCAACGAGGCAGAGAAATACAAGGAAGAGGATGAAAAGCAGAAGGACAAAATTCAAGCAAAGAATGGTTTGGAATCCTATGCTTTCAACCTTAAATCCACTGTAGAAGATGACAAGGTCAAGGATAAGATCTCGGAAGAAGACAAATCCACAATCCTTAAAAAGGCCAAGGAAGTCTTGGACTG
Organism: Ciona savignyi; assembly: GCA_000149265.1. Taxonomy (NCBI): domain Eukaryota; kingdom Metazoa; phylum Chordata; class Ascidiacea; order Phlebobranchia; family Cionidae; genus Ciona; species Ciona savignyi. The sequence continues at coordinate 221,295 of CH001698.1, read as the reverse complement.
GTTGGAAAGCAACCAGGTTCGTAAATTTATTTTTCATTGCAACTTTTAAGCCAATAGTTCGTTTTGTCATAAATAGTAAATTTATTTTACAGACCGCAGAAAAGGACGAGTATGAATATCAACAGAAAGAACTAGAGAAGATTGCCAACCCAATCATTACCAAGCTATACCAATCTGGAGGTATGCCAGGTATATAGGACAAGTTGTTAAACACCGCTTTTATTTATGAGTTATTTGTGATGAAACACTTTGTGTCTAGGCCTCTGAACCACCATGTCGATGACTAGAGTCTCTGATATTGCTCTTATAATATTTATTTCCATTCGTTTTGCTACTTTCTATATAACAAGCTATTTTATTTAACAGAGGGTGCTGGAGGTATGCCAGGTGGAATGCCTGGTGGTATGCCAGGTGGTTTCCCTGGTGGCCCAGGAGGACCACCCCCACCAAGCGGCGGTGGCGCAGGAGGCCCAACCATTGAAGAAGTCGACTAAACCAGTTCCCCTTATCACCTCCCAATCATAGTTGATTCTTATTTTGATTCAAGTTCATTTCTATTTCTACAAAGTGTAATACAATTACTGGAAGAAAAGGCCTGCGAATTTCGCATGTATTATTGGTATCTTTATGGATTGATGTTCTGCATTTGTCATAATTTTTGTATGAATAAATTTCATTTGTTGTGAACCCTTGTATGTACAATTTAATAGTTCCTTGATAATTAGTGATAAGGTCAAAGCGAGCGAAAAGTAGTTAAAATTATTTATGTTTAAAGTAACAATTTGGAGGGAAATTTCATAAGGTCAAAAGTCTGCCATATTTCGTTGGGTAAACGGCCGTAAGCCCGATTGGTGTATCGAATTATATATAAAAACTGTTCAAGTAATGGACCTACTACTTTAAACTTTGACTCAGTATTTTTTATTATGTAAAATTATTTAATCGGAAAGCCTTCGATTAACTCGCAAAACAAAGAGGACCAATTAGCATCAACATCGGTTACTTAAATATGATTTATAATATAATTATACGATTTATAATTATACAAAAAACAAAAGGTTTATATAGTTGTTTATCCATTGTATTTTCCATTGCTGCAAAATGAGTAAAACTTTTCAGATTGTATGTTATACCTAATGTTTTTTAGCGTAAGTCAGTTAAAAACAGTTTTTTTGGGGGCAAGTTTCGGTTTATATTTCACACCACGAGACATTGTCCAGCTTCAGCTGTTAGGATGGTTGGTTATTTGATTTTGTGAATTAGCCTGAAAATAATTCATGTGTACCGTTTTACTTCAGAGCAAATTGTTTTGCAGTTTAAGGATGTTTGGGAACTTAGAAACTATAACATATCCCACAGATTAGTCTGGTGGTTAAGTGCGTCGCCTTTCAGCCGAAGGGTTGCAGACTTGGAACTGGTCGCTAGCTAGTCAGCTGTGTCCTTGGGCAAGGCACTTAACGGACATTTCCAGCGGCCTTAATGGGTTCTACTTGATAAAGGCACGCGTGGATCAAACATAAGACAGTGCAATAGCCCCGGTAACCCGACGGTGGGCGCGAGATGATCTGACGATTGCCCATGTGTTAACAGTTAACCCCATTGGTTTTACCATTCACGGGGATAAACGTGAATATCCCATACAGCAACGTGGAGCGAATTATAGGGCATTTAATTGTTTCCCATAATTTTTTTTACACCCTTCGCAGGTGTCTCTCCACAGCGTGCAAGCCATTCCATTGTTTAAGGTAACCCAAAAACCTTTATTCACGCCCTCCAGTGGTGAGACTGAAGACTGCGCTGGCTAACCGCACTATTACAGAGTAATACGATTCTCGCAGCTCAGACCGGGCCGTTCGAATTCCCACATTATCGAAGTAATGTAATTCTAGGGCCGGGAGAGCTGAGTAGACCTATAGGTCCCGTTCATACCTAATAAATAAAGCAAGAAAATTTTCTTACCTTATTCATTTACTTCTTCTATTTAGGGAAAGTGTGTTTATTAGTTACAAACCTGTACTTTTTTATTAAGGATAACACACGTTGTTTATAGAATACTAACAGGTAAGTTGCATACCATTAGCACATTTTTTCTTTGTTCATTTCTACCACTTAACACCGTAAATATCGAATGAACAACGGTCATCCTTTGCATCCTCACTTTTTACCTGTTTTATATTCGAATTGTTATTTTTTTATTTATTATTTTTACCGAGCCAAGTTTCGAACCCATGATGGGCTCGTCACCAGGACCGTTTTTTTGTATAAGAGTCGGTATATGTATCGGTCGCGTTAACTATTCGGTCACACTCACTGGCGTACCTAGCCGGGGGGACAACGTAGACACTGTCTACCCAAGATTCTGGGACAATAAAAAAAAAAAGAAATGAAAAAAATAAAGATTATGAGGCGATATTAAATTTCTCCGTAATTCTAATTACGCGAGTCATCTTTAAAGTATTCAGAGGTTTAACAAAGCGATCTTTCGTCGTTCTCTACGAATTACCGCGTAAATCGCATTCCAATATAAAAATATTGCTTTGCTTGCAAAATGACAAGTTTGCGTCTTTTTGACCATGTGGTTAAGGATCCATTGAACTATTACGTAATCATAGACTTAAACGCGTGTTTCTCAATGTTCTTTTATTATCACCGATTACATTTGCGGAGATTGTAATCAGTCTAGGCACCACGGACATTAAGACTTTGCACGAAAGTTGTAGATGTTAAGGTGTTTTTATATCAAACCATTTCTTCGCATAATTTAATTTTCTTGCCGTATTTCTAATTTGATTAAAAACACACAACATAGCGTTATAACACTGTCATTCGTCAGAATACCACGTGCCACAGTCCGGTAATACCGTATATGAAACTACGGAAATACGAATATCAATACGGAAGGTAATTAAAAATGCTATTGCAGGCTTGCCGCTAATGGTGCAATATAGCTGAAATATACGACATAGTTGATTGTAAAGCATTTTTTTGTGATTTTGACTGTACGAAATTGTATATACTTATAAACGTTTAATTGCGACTCTAAACAAAATGGCGTTTAGTCCAGATGTCAGTCAAAGCTCCGAGAGCCTGTAGTAAACCGCAACTCGTGGTGGTCTTTATTCCTTTGATGGGGGGCTTATCGCGCTCGCTCTCTCACCAGGTGCAGATGTCCGCGTGGTTCACTCTCGGAGATTTGACTGACATTTGGACGAAACAGTTTTTCATATAATTTTTTATTTAATTTACAAAAGGAATAGTGGGTGATCATTTGGATAATAAACATTTTTCAGTAAAGGATTTTTATTATACCAGTAGACCTGCGAATTAACGGTTAATTTGAAAAACGGTTAACTGATGTAACAACAATCGGTTAACTGTTATCCGATTTTTTTTAGGCTACTGTCAAATCGGCATCGTTTTTGGCAAAGAAATTTATAGGTCGGACAGCAGTTCGTCGATACATGGCGTTCGCCGAGTAAACAAGCCGAAGATCGTGGCAACGTTGCCTTTTATCTTGCTGCGCTGATTCCAAATAAGGAAATTGGCCCGAATCCAAGATCACGTGTATTTACCGCGATTGTGATTATTCCTATCGGTGGTTCGAAATATTTTACTAAAACAAAAATTAAAAAGCCAAATTAATTTGCTAAGATTAAAAAAACAAGAAATTGCTGAGAAAGTATATTTACAACGACGTGCAATTCACGTTTAAATGATTACGCAGGGATGTGTAATTACGTAATTTTGATTTGACGTCCGTAACGCCATTCCGAATTACGTAACTGAACCTAATTTCGTATTTACGCCGAACTCTATGCATAGCATTGAAGTTGTCAGACAGGTATTTTACGTCTGAAAAGTGTGCGTTTTACCAATCAACGAACAAATAAGAGTTTAAAAAATGAGGAAAATAGCGAAAAAAATTTAATCGATTGCTCGCTACGCTCGCGGTTGTCTACCCGGTTACAGAATCCTGGGTACGCCACTGGTCACACTACCGTACATAATTGTTATTTTGATTTTTTTTATTATCTTCTAACGATGGCGTCATTGCTGATTTACGTGGTTGTCTGCTCAATTTGTGTCACAAAAATTAGTTTTTTGGCTTTTTTAGAGTAGGCTAAGACGTATTTTATTATCGAACATAGCCTAACGGGTTTTATGTATATTTCAAGTCCAAGTAAATTTATTTGAAATTTAGGAGTCTAGTCTAAGTCTTTAACATAGTAAGTAAAGTGAAAGTACAAGTTCTGAAACAAGTAATTTTCCAAAAGAATTAAGTCAAGTCTTAATAAAATACCTTAAGTCGCCTCAGCACTATCTTTAACTCTATTAACATCCCACATGCAAAATAACTGTCTAATAATACCTAAAATTTGTCACTGTTAATTATGTTTTGTCATAGAGTGTGTGGTGTATTGGACCGTTACAGCAACGACATCTTATTCACCTGCCTAAAAATAACTAAGCTGGAAACACGAAATGGTTGCGTGTTATCATACTGGTATGAAGACCCTCAGTCAACAAATCGGGAACTGGTGTTGTTTCTTTGGTTCTTTCTACATCTCTAATGATGAATGAGAAATGGGATATGTGGTCTGTTGTACTTCTTCCACACGGCTGTCATTTCATTGGAGATATATACCACTATAAAACCGCTAAAATACGGAAACGCAAAAACTTTGTAGAGTGAATAAAATTAGCTTTACACCGAATACAAAAATATTCTGTGTGGGTTTATTAACGGCTGCGAAAAAGTTCCCCTCAATGTGCAAAAGAGACGAACAAATGGAGAACACTTAAAAATACATTGCACCATCCTCACGAAACCGCGGTCATATTTAACCGAAACTATTGGTAGAGTCGTTTAAATAAACTCGTGCTAAAAGTATGGAACCCTTTGTTTGGTTTTGATTGGTTCGCAAAGAGAAAGTGAGTACAAGCGGATCGGGACACGTTGATTATTATAAATTAGTTTAGCTTGAATGTGGAATCACGTTTATGGTTTCGACAGTGTAATGAAAACATTTGGTCGTGGCCACGGCAGACAATGCTTCGTTACGCTCGATTAAATTTTGGACGGAATCCACCGAAATCGAACCACGGAGAAGGCGAGACACAATGCTGTTGTGCAACGTGTTTTCCCACCACTAAACTTTATAAATATAAGGTAATTCCACCTCTTGGAAGTTGTCATATGTCAGTTGAGTTTTCGCGAAGGTCATTACATTTAGCTTGGTCTCGATATTTATATGCTATTGTAGAGCGGCTTTTGGCCCAAGCAGTTGATAGGTTTATTTCTTGTAAAATTTATAACGTCTCTGCACATTGAATAGTATGGAATTGTTAGTGTCTCACTAGAGTGCTGATTAGGCTAGTGATGCACTTCCAAGTATAGATATTGCGTTGCAAGAGTGTAAATTGATGATTAATCTACCATTGTTTAAATGCGAAGCTGAGATTGAAACGTCGTCAGTTCTTCGTTGAGTTTTGCAGCATTTTAAATGTTATGAAACTTAAACATCATTCGAGTTGTTTATCCAACCAAGACAAAATGCCATGGCTGGTATCGAAGAGTTTAATGTGTTATAATTTATTTTGCAGATATTGTAGGCTACGTTTTGCGATGTTAAATAAAGTATATAATTCCTCTTTAAATCAACGCAACGAGACGGAAGAACAAGACAAAGACAGTTTATTGGACCAATGGATCGTTACAACAACTTTGTCGGCAGCCTGCTGTATCTTTGTTACTTACTTGACCGTAGCTCTATCCGTCCATGCTAAAAAGAGAAAACTTATTTTCTGTCAAGGTAATTTCCGTTAACGATAATTGTTTTTATATAGATATGTTCTATGTACATTAGTTTGATCCTTGTTGTTTAATAGATACTTCTGCTGGCAAACACAGACCTGGGCCTCAACTCTTGAGCTCCCTTACTATATTAGGGTGTCTCGCCGAAATCGTATACTTCGTCGTTGGGTTTATTCCATTACATCACTATGGGGAACCGTTCTGCGCTGTTGGACAAAAGATCACCATTTGTTGTGGGGTTATAGTACTGGGGTGCGTGTATTTCGGTTTGTGGTTCCGGCTGTACTCGATATTTTACCACAATCAATTGATCAAAAAGAACCTGCACAAATCTGTACGGTTTATCAGCAAACTTAGCTTTGGGTTTTACGTCATAATGTTGGTAACCAACGCCATAGTATTTCTATGGGCTCCTAGTTATAAGACGACTTCGAACGGTTGTCTTAAGGTAGAAAAGAAAGGCAGTTCCACTGTAAAATGGAGCCTTATGGTGTCTTCGACTGTTATATTCCAAGCCACTTTTCTGTTTTTATTTATCTACCCCCTTTGGCTGCACAGAAAAAACAGTCTTCATCAAGGTTTCGATTCCAAAAGAATTATTCCGATTATAAAACGTGTTTTAGTGACGTCTTTGATCTGCATAATATCAGATGCCGCAAACGCAGTCTTCGCACTCACTATTAAAAATCCGTATTGGTACATTCGACACACTGTATATGGTATAAATATTTTGATTAACTTATTGGCACTTATCTGCTCGTTTATGGATTGGAAAGTCCGTTTATTCCCGTTTTTAAGACGCCGAAGATTGTTAAGAGGTACAACCCGGAATCAGACGTTCCAATCCAGGCTGACAACTATCTCTGGCTCAAGTCGTAAATTGTAATTTTTTTACTGTATTTGTTGCCCTTTAATATTTTTACGTGCTGAGTTTTGCTTTGTTTTTATAACATGTTCATTATTTCGTTGTTTTAATAATTATGTTACGTGGCGACAGTATTCAATAAATCAGTATTTTGTTCGATGCCAATTACCGAAATCTATGCTATCATTACAAGTTTTTTGTTAGTGTACAGTTTTCTAGGAGGAGAAACATTTAAGGTGTCAGAGGTCATGTTAAGGTTGTATGTGTACATATAGACACATATAGTTAGGCATATTAAAACATTGCGATACTTAATACGCATATGAACAGTACTTATATACACACTACATTAGTCAATTATACTAAAGTACGCTCTTCGCTATTTATATGATGTTATTCATTCTATGAATCAAACCACATTGTGTTGTAATAAACGAATGGAAAGAAATCTGAAAAAGCAAACACAGAATCCCGTAGCGGGCATCATCATTGTTTACATTACAAAGAAGGACAATAGGTTATTGTTACGATTTCACCTATGTGTCGAACAGAAGTACAACATACTGTCGAAGTATAGGCAGAATTCAGAAGTAAAATTTAATAAAAAACGTGTTAATATCTTGTGTCTTCAGTCAGTAAAGCTGTTCCGCATTAACTTAAAATTGGAATGGAAACACGGCATTTTTAGGCGAACTTCAAACTGGTTATTTCAGAAAATACATGCACTAGCATGTGTCGCTGGGGGTGCGTTTACAATGACACGGTAAGTTTGCGACTGTTATTAAATTATTTTAACGGTTAATGTATTTTGAGCTTGTTAATTCTTTACAGACGTTCATGTGTCGATTTTGCGGAACAAGGTTTTGCAATGATTGTCTGAAAGGCGAGTTTACTGGGTTGATGAGGGCTGCTGCCCATTGTCGACAATGTAACCAGGTACGCAATAGGTATAGGTACTATTTGGTAGTGGTAGGAATACTACAAACCGCAAAAAACTGTAAAAGGTCTATACATCAAGCCGATTCTTAAAAAAGAAACACGATTCTCCTTTTTGTTAGAATAAGCAAACGTTAATAAACTGCCAATTTACCGATTATGTCAACAGCGGAGTAACATTGCCACTATGCATTTGTATAAAAAAAATGTAGCCCGTGCCAGAATACGGCACTTCTGGTTTTTGGGAGTGGCCCAAGGCACGCGCCTTTTTGGCCGAAATTTACCTTGCTGACACACAACCGACAAGTTGCGGTGTGTCTAGGTTTGAAAAATCAACACCATGCCCATTATTCTAGCTACTAAATTCTATGTTCTGAAGGTTAAAAAATGTCGGTGGCGGTCGGAAATCGCAAGTCAATTTTAAAACCATCTAGATAAGGTAGCACTTAGGTTTGCTGGTAATGTACAAAACCTTCTCTTAACAAAGTAACACTTAGATCTAGTAAACGAAAAACATCATGGAAAATCAATATTTTTCAATACCGCGATGTCACGTATCATGGATCACTTGTGTTTTATTGACCTAGCGACGCCATTCACGGTCTAAGCACACGAGCAAAATAATATTATTCTTCGCGGTATACTTTATTTCTGACATATCTTTATCCTGGCATTCTGTTTACGCGATGCCCTTTTGAAAAAGGAATTTAACTGCTGTTACTCTCCGATCAGTATAGCGTCTAACAAATTATGTAAAAACAAAATATTTTAACACTGCAATCGCCTCTACAAGCATAAGGATTATAGTATGTGCTTAACAACTGTCGTTGTTGCACACACTGCGGTGTACACATGATATCCAACCGGGAAGGATAAAATCTAGGCAACATCGTATAACGCCGTTCAACGCAGATACAATGCTTGGGTAAAAGAGTGGAATATGTTCCTGGAAAAGGACCTTCAGAAGAGGCAAAAGAGAAATACGCTGCGTGGAAAGAGAGGCAAGGAAAAAAGGGGAAAAAGAAGGGAGGGAAGAAAGGAAAGAAGGGAGGCAAAAAAGGCAAGAAAGGGGGCAAAAAGAAGAAAAAGAAGAGATGAGTTTGTTATGGAGGAATAATTCCTTGTGTTTAGTAAATATTATTCGTTGAACTGAAAAATATTTTTATGCTTCGCTGCTTAAGAAAAGCACTAAAGATATTATAAAACGAGCATTTTTCACTCAGTTTTTTTTTATATTTATAAAGTGCAATTGCAACTGAATAATGGCACTTCGTAGTTACAATTTGTACTGTGACAAATACATTAGAAAATGCTAAAAAAGAAATCCTGATTATTTCTCGGCAGTGCGAATAACCAGATTTGATCACTGAAGCGAGCGTTCCCAGCGTTCAGTCCCATAATTTAATCTGACTGTCCCATCCGCATGTTATAAGTTTGGAGGTCTCGTGGGGGTGCCAAGTGCAACCTATACACACACTCTCATGAGCTTGAAACTTGCTGTACATGCGTGTTGTCTTCCAATCCCAAATAAACACCTTTCCATCCCCGTCACCGGAGGCAACATACGACATGTCAGGCGAAAAAGTCATCTGACAAGCGTACCCCGCAACCTGAGAAAAGAAGGTTTTATTTATATTAGCCCTGAAAGTTTACAGTATTTGTAAGGGATATTTAGCTTTAAAGACTTGCCAGTTTAAATTATTTAGTATTTGGCTGATTACAGACCAAACATGTTTTTGGAAAATGTGACTAACTATGAAGATCGATGATAAACTCATAAAATTAAAAAAAGGCTTTTGAATAGACAATTATCCCAACAAAAATTTAAATGTTAGAAAATCACCATGTGTCCTTTGAAAATCTTCTTTCTTTTAAGTCTGAACCTCCCCTGTACATCGAAAATCATAATTTGATTGTCCAGTGACTGACAGCCCAACCACTTTTCATTGGGTGATAAGGTAACTGACGGCATAGAATGCATTGAAGGTTCCGCGATGTATTTGAAATCAACTGGAATGTCCCTGCAAAGTTTGAAATGTGAAATTACAAAAAAATTGAAGTGGTGAAATAGGTTAAAGACTGTAGCAGTGTCTTCTAACATACAAAACAAACTATGATGGCTTTGGTAACTAGACAGTGTACACAAGGTAATTTGTCTAGGCTAATTTTATGTCACCATTTCCATTTTACTCATATGCGGATAAAAATGAGTAAACCTATTACCTAAATACACCATTAGTTTTAATTTTTAAAATGGACAATACTAAAAATGCGACGAACCATTCCCAAACTCTTAAACTCTTGTCGTCGGAGGTTGATACAAACTTGGTATTGTTGTCAACAAAGGTAATTGTGTTTACCGCACCCAAGTGGCGGTCATATTCTTGTACAACATTCTTGGATCTGGTGTCCCACTAAAGAAAAAATATATCATAATCCGAACCTTGGCATTGTAAAAAGAAAATTGTAGTAATTTTATTATAACAAAAAGTAAAAACACTATTTTACCTGTATATCATAACATTGTTTATATGGAATATTATTTACAGCTGTTTAAGACTAAACCGCTTTGTTCTGCGTTAAAAATAACAATAAACCCTATACTGAGGTCTCATTTATCAGATTATTACAGTTAAAAAAATCCTAGTTGTTGTTACTCAGTATCAATTAAGTTGTAGGGGATTGTTTAACCAATACATGTTTACTACACCGATTGATTAAATTAAATCATCCACTACATCACTGCATTACATTAAGGAAATTATCTCATGCTAGTACTGTAACTGTGTGAGAGAAATACAAAGTGATTGTTACAAACAATATTACTAGAAGTTTAATATAAAAGTTACAATTACTAAAACAGAAAATGGTAAAGCAAAGCACAGGAAACAAATTGGTAGATGAACGTACTGTTACTATTTTTTTGTCTGAAAGTCCAGCCACAAAAAGATGTTGTTTGTTCTCATCAGGATTAAACTTGACACAGTAGGGAATTTTCTTGTTGGAGAATTTAGAAATACATTGCCCTGCATTAAGCAAATTATTACGTATGTAAACTAGATAAAACAATAGTAGGAGTTCAGAGGGACAATGTCAAGTCATTGCAATGTTCACCACTTACTGGTTGTTCAAGTTCTTAAGCAAGAAACTTACAAAAACTGTTTAAACAAGGTGGTAAATAATAAATGTGTCGATAATGAGCATGTTATGTTACAAAAATAGTCAATGGTTAGATACATTACACCACTTACCTTTACTTGCAATTTATGGAAATAAAATTCTATATTTATAATCACCCTTTACACATAGAACATCACAAACCTGTTTCAGTGTCCCATAGTTTAATAAACCTATCATATCCTGCTGATAGGAAGTTGGTTCCATCGTTGTTAAAACTTGCTTCACGAACAGCCTTTCCATGACCGCTGTAAGTACGTAGCAACCTTCGTTTGTTGTACACCTCCCATAACTGCATGATCAGACATATTACAAAGTACCACTTTTAAAGTATGTAACTGATAAAAAAAGATTAGCAAATTTTGTAAGATTTTAAAATATATACAATAACATATACACGTTTGAACACAGATTAAATAAAGTTAGATAAAATAATATACACAGATTGGACGTAGTTTGCAAAAACTATGCAAAACAAACAATGAAACAGAATTAAAGAATAAAAGGATTGTTTCATATTATATATATTGTTTTTTTAATTCAGTTGTGTAAAATCGACAAACTAAAATCACTAAAATTTCTCTGGAATTGGACAAAGCACATTTGGTGAGCCAAAGATGGTCTGTGTTATAACGATGGTGTTTTTTTACCTTTACTTTACAATCCATTGAGGAGGATAGCAAAAGATGACCAGATTTAGGAAACAATTTTATGCACGATACTGCCTTCGTGTGACCACTCCAGGTGTGAAGAAGTCGCTTCGGCAGATAGCATTTATCAGGAGGCATACTTGATTTAAGGTTCACGCCAACATCTTGGGGAATGTGAAGGAATGACCGACCCTATTGTATAACAGACATATGTTAAAATGGATTAGACTTAATAAGAAGAATTAAAATATAATAAATATATGTTACAAAAACAGGCACTAGGTGATGACAGAGTAATGATATTTTTTAACCTTGGTAAATAGATTTATCCAAGATTTTATTGCTTGAAATTCCTATGCTGGCTTAGGTTTTGCAGTAAAAAGTGTAATCAATATCACTACAATAAAATATGTAGTTTTTAATTGAAATCAGAAATAATGCATGATCAGTTAATCCTAGTACACTCAAGTTGCAAACAATAAACCATATACTGAATTGTTGTTGGTTAAGTTGTAATTAATAAACAGATGGAATTGTTGTTCATAAGAAATAGTCCTGGGTAAGAGGGCAAAGATGATTATATAAGTATATTACACATGCATAACACAGCATATGCTAATTTTAAATGCAGCTGACCATACAACACGTTTCTTTTCTGGTTATTATAGGTCTGCATTGGAAAATTGAACACTTCTAATTTA
>CH001698.1:108972-209051 GCA_000149265.1 Ciona savignyi | reverse complement strand
AAACTTGGGCCATGTTGTTTACTTAACAAGTTCAGTGCTAACCTGTTTAAGAGCAAAATTACAACCACCTTTACCTGATAATCAAGTGGATCTTTTACATGAAGAGTTGTTTTTTCTTCAACCGATTTCTCTTCCTCTTGCTTTCCTCGTTTTTGTCGTTTAGCTGTCATTTCATCGAGCTCTTTTTGGGTTTCCTAAATTTATGAAGAAAAATTTGTTTAAAAATGTCATCAAAAGGGTTTACAAAATATAATATGTAAACATTTTCATTCGTAACCAGAATGAAATAAAATACATAATACCAAGCATGAAGTATTAAGCTATATGAAAATTAGTCAATCTTGAGAGCAAAAGTAGAAAGTAACCAGAATCATATGCCTGCCATTTGGTTAAATGAGCATAGTATGATATATATGGCACAATTAGAATAAACGAAAAATATATACGGCACAATTATGATAAAACTAATCAAAAACCTCATCAGGTTTTGCTATCTTCTGTTCATCAACGAATCCACCCCACGGTCCCAAGAATCCCTCAAGATCAGAGGCATCATTTTGTCGAATCCTTTTTCTTTTATCCTCTGGTCGCTTCTTCATCTTTTCAAAGACAGTTTTAGCATCCCGCGCATCGACTGGTGTTGCTTCTTTATAAGTCTTCTGTTCATCAGGATCGTGGTCGAAATCCACATTTGAAACTAAACAAACACTTTAATCTTTTTAAACTATTTCAGAGCAACCATTTAGTTCTTAAATAAATATATACTATTTAAAACTATAAAAATGTAATTTAATTGGTTGCTCAGTTATACATTTTAATTTAATTTGTGATAACGTTAAGTTTTATAAAATGAAATGTATCTTACTCACCAACTATTTTATCACCAGAAGAACTTGATGGGTCTATCGCATAACCTGATGACAAAAAAAATTTATTAATAAATTGAAATCTAGATTAATATTTGATTGCTGTATTGATTAAAACATATAGAACAATTATTAATTTAGTTTCCAGAACAAACAAAATTAAGACCTAAATCGTTGCAGAACAAGTGTAAAACCTAAGCCTAACCCAAAAACCCTAACCCACCAGAACTTGTAATAATGCTTTTGGTACATTGTGCATCACAAAAATATATATGTACATAACGCACAGAAGTATATTATAAAAATTGAAGATGCACAACAAAAATTCACTGTAGTATCTAGTCTGGATTGCAAGAGATTAATATTTCAAATGTAAAACTAAAGGGAGAAACAAAGGAAACCAAACTAAAAACTGTGGTCGCTTAAAGTTCATAAATTAAAATATATATAATGAATTTAATTAAAAATCACTTAATCAGATATGTTCTGTTTCTTTTTTTGGAAGAAAAACCTACATAGCTAATGGATGTTTATGTTACTTTTGTGTAAAGATATATATATTGCACTAAATATTGCCATACCATAGCTGTGAAAAGTTCTTCTTTGATTTTCAAAATTAAAATGATTGAAATGTGCATCCTGCACATACCCAGATAACATGTTCTTCTGTGCTAGTTGCTGCTTTGTTTTGAAGGGATTTGCTGGACCCTAAAATCACATTCACAATTGTCATCTTTTTAAAAATGAAAAAATACACATGTTTATTCCAATGGTGGAGAAGATGCAAGTGAGGAAACAACATAGTTATCTGACTGTTTTTAGTTGTGATTAGGCCTATTACTCTACAGCAGTGCTTCTCAAATGGTGTGCCACAGGGGTAAGCTAGGTGCTCACACTTGTATTTTGTAAATTTACTTGTCCGGCCCGTTGGTCTAACGGTTAGGTGCGTCGCCTTTTAATCGAAAGGTTGCAGGTGCGAAACTGATCGCTAGCTAGTCGCTTGTGTCCTTGGGCAAGGCACTTTACGGACATTGTCTGAACCCAGCGGATTAAGGGGTTCTACAAAATTGAAGGAACATGTCTATCATATACAACACACTGCAATAGCTCCGGTAACCGGATGGGCGCGGATGGGCGTGAGGTGATCTGACGATTGCCTGTGTGTTAACCCCCTTGGTTGTCCCATTCACGGGGATAAAGATAAATATCTTATCCTATCCTACTTTACGACATAGTGTGCATAGATCATAAACTAAATGGTTTGTGTCTAGATTTTGTTCTTTTCCATTGTAACATTAGTTCTACACTAACTTTCGAAAAGCAAGAGCGCTCACGAACTCAGTAATTTCGTTATGTGGAAAATTCGATGATGAAATTATTTAATTTAAACGTTTAATTTTTCATATTTTTCCTAAATTGTTTAAGTATTTAACATATTGTTTTGACTCCCTATGTAGTATGGTACGGTATAACTACAGGAGAAGTATGATTTTAAAAAATAAGATAAGTCATGAAAATCTACCTGTTCTGGAGCATGCATTTGTTCATATGTTGGGTTAAACAAGACAGTCTTGTTGTCTACATGGTTTATCACCTGCACCAACTTCACGTCGTCCTGAAGAGAGAAAATATCAAAAAATGTTTAAATATGTTTCAGGCAAACTGGTAAATTTCATGGATGGGGATATCATTTTTATGTCAGGTTTGGCAACAAGTTGCTACTTTTTGTTTAGTACCGGTAGATATACCATTTTTTAGTTTCATTTGATTGTTTTTAAAAGATGTTCTGTAATGTAAGGATATGGACACCCTAGTTAAAACAAACTAAAATTTCCATATTTAATAGTATATCTTCATCATGTGGTGGCCATACAGAATCACTGTATCCAATATTCAAACTTTTGATTAACGGTACATGCTAAGGTTAACAGCTTTTATAATAAGGAACCGTTTTAATCAATCAAATGAGTTTTCAACATTTTATATTATGTGAAACCCAACCGGTACCTCTAAATACTACAGGACCGCTTGGATCGCTTACCATACTTCGTAATTACAAAAGCCATGATATTAATGTTAGGGTTAAATTTAGTTCTGGGGTTGAGATTAGTGTTTGGGACAAGGTTAGAATTACTTTCCATAGCAATCTAAGTGATCCAAGCGCTCCAAGAGGTCCTGTAGTATTTAGAGGAACCCAAACCCAACATGCCGTAAAGCAATTGAAACATGGGCTCCCTACGGGCTACGACCAAACATACCAGTACTTGGCTTACAATAACACAAAATTACTTTGGTAATGACATCTGGGGCAGATTTAATTGTTGCAATTGACAAACTTGGAGCAGTGGGCAGTGGTTTTAGATGAAGTAACTCATCTTCCGTCGCTGGTGTGTCCGAATCTGTATGATCACTATCGGAAGCATCGTCGTATGCTGTTTGTAAAGCGACAATCGCTTCCATGATTTGAATTGAGTCACGTAACAATATGTAACAGAAGCAGTACACTCAAACCTAATTTAAGCTTTAAATACGTTGTTAAAAATCTGCAGCATTGAGTTTCAGTTGATATAAAAATTATATTTGTGATAAAATGTTTTGGTGATAAAGATTACGAGTGGGGTTGTTTACCTAAAACTGGCCAATACGGCAAGCCACTATTCTGGACACGACACGCCACTCTTTTTTTGTGACACGGCATATTTTTAAGACGACACGCCACTCTTTTCGAAACGATCAGTTACTTTTAATTACTTTTAAAGGACACACGTTTATATATCTTGTTTATGTATCAACAGCCACATCACTTTTTTAAGGTTGCACGATGGTTTTGTTGCGCCACTATTGTTGTTGTTGTATATCAATAAAGAAACAAATAGTTTAAGCTATGTTAGTCAATAGTGCCATTTGTGAGTACAAACGTAAATAAAAACAAAGAATGATTTGTTTATAAGCCTGGTTGTATTGATAATGCATAAGAACTGTAGAGTCACAGCTTAATAGCATATAAGAAAATAAAAGGATTGTAAATTAGCGTAGATTTTATAGATACAAAACCAGGCGATGTGTGTCAACTACGGGAGTTACTAATTGTAGGTAAGTTTTTACTTTTACTTTTTCTGTCATGCTAAACATGTCAGTTTACATATTTTTTAAGAATGTACCGGAAGCATATAGCAATTTTGATATCATAGTTGCAAAAACTGCATTTTCCGTTATTTCACGCCGACTGTGTTCGTTCTGTTATCACCTCACGACGTCATTGATACTTATAACCTCATGACGTCATTGACACTTAAAGCAGTTTTCCATCTACGTGATTATTTGCTTTATAAAGCGTTGTTTGATCCATTAAATAACACATACAGACACACACAACTTATTAAAGAATACATCTACGAGTGCAGTTCTCTGGTTTTTTTATTTAGTGGAGGTTTCGCTGACAGTCAAGTTTAGCTTCACGCCATGTGTGTACATATGGGGTCGAAACGGAGGTTTATGTACCAGATATAGACGGCAGCGGATCTTGGGACCTGGTCCCGGCAAACAACCTGGCGTTGAAAAACTCCTGGCCCCACAAGCACACCTAACTCAAAAATCATGATAAGGGCAATAAAAAGTTTTAATTATCATATACCAGCAGCCTTTTAACTGACACGTTTTAATATCAATGTTTAATAAATAGTTTGCCCCTATTGCGTTTTTTTTGTAAATAAGCCAATATAATTTACGAGTTTTAGCTGTGGGAACTCATGAAATATCTCGTAACACATAAAATTAAAAATAATAGTTTCTAAAAATAATGGTACCGATTTCAAATAATTTTGTGATACATTTTTCAATATGTCCAACGAAAAACGGTTTTGATCCAAAATTAAACGATCAAAATACTGCATATTTGTTACAGAAGATGGTAAAGAAGGACAATGCTTGACACAAATACACCAAATAATGTTTTTCTTTTATTCACTGTGCCGTCCGTCCCCGACTTTAATGTGTCCATTAGAACGTCCAGCGAACCGTTGTTAGGTGCTGGGTTTAGACCGAGAAGGTGACACATGAGAGGGTAGATGTTCACAGAATCAAAGTGGTCGATAGCAAAGTTTTTCTATTAAGATATTGCAACTTGTAAGGTTGTGATTAAAAGATTGGGGTACTTAAAACATAGAGAACTACTGGTCAGAAAACTAGCGGTCACCGGAACAAAATAAGGATTAGAAAAAATGTTTAACTAAATACTCACTATAAAATAGCTACATTATTTTACCCAGAGAAAGAGGTCGAACAAACTGAAGACTAAAAGCATTGTTATATAGAGTGGTAGAGTAAATATATATTTTACCATTAAGGGGGGTAGGCCCATGTGTTTTACCTTAAAAGAAGGCCCGATGCTGTAATAGGAGACTCTCATGCTTTCCAAGTCGTTATCATATCCGTGTTCACCAGCATTAACATGTATCCCAGGAAAAATCTGAATAAAATATTAGTACTAACCCTCCACCGACAAAATACACATGTTCTCTCATATTTATTCCCAAACCATGTATCCTTATTTTGTATTTCAATAAAAAGATTGTCAATCTGGGTAGGCTATTTTATTTCATACTATGATAGAGTTTTAATCTTCTGATGGGATAAGTGCACGGGGCGTTATCATATGGCTAATTGACATCTTATATTGCGACAATCTCCAGGCCACTGAACCCGTTTTAATGTGATTTATATGATTGAGATATTACCATTGATTCTCTTAAAGGTCTAATGTCTGTAAAATAAGCAAGAATCGAATCGGTGATTATCCCGATGTTGCAAAAACGGGTTCGACCGAACCCATGCGAACCTCTTGAATCCCATCACTGAATATTACTTAATTTTTAGTTTAACCCATTAATCGATTGGTTCAACGCTTTGTCCCTTAAATACATTGGGTTCACTCTATGTTTGTTAAATGCCTTGCCCAAACGCACAAAATTGTGACAAGCGGCTGGTTTAGGAAACACAAACTTTCGGCTGCTTTCCAATCGCCACACCGCCTACTGTGAACATATATTTGCAGACATTTTGCTTAAAACGTTAACACACGTTTAAAATCACCCTAACTGAGATTTCTTACACCTAATTACGTCATTACACCAGATTTCAGGATGTTCTCGTATTGATGTCGAAACAATTGAATCGTTTTAGACTGTCAGCGAAATTTAGCCAGAAGACCGGTCGTAGTCAGCTTTAGTGTGACCCATTAGAGCCTAGTATAGAAATTAACTAATAAATATTACTAAATGAACTAATAATCAAAATACCTGATAGGCAGAATAACCAGGATCAACTTTAATAACGATAGAAGGGATCCGGTCGTTATGCGTGTAGTGCAATCGTTTGGGAAGGTCTTGTTTTAAAAACACTTGCATGTGTGGATTGCCTTCTGTAAATGCACAACCTTTTTTAAAGGGTGATATGACGGGTTGTTCATGTTCATTTTTAAGGTTAGTCGGCATGTTCAGTTCCAATAACGATTTCTTCAACCAAGTGAATGACTTTACAATAAGTGATCAAAATGTAAGCATCGATGAAAAAGTTAAGCATGGACACCAAATTAACATACGTTATAATATACATTCTTCCCAAATTTATTGTACCAATGAACTGCTACGCGCAAGAAAAGTTTTAGTTAAATGTTATAAAGGATTGTCTGTATCTTACTTTGTAGTTCATCTCGAACGTATTCCTCATACCCTGGCTTGGGCTGCACCAGCGCAACAGCTGAGTAAGCAAATTGGAAGTCAATATAAGACTGGTTGACGTAACGAGCCAGAGAAATCGCATCTTCCCCTCTCACGCTCTTGTCAATTTCCGTAAATCCGTGATCACTGCAAAATTGAGACGGAGTTATGAGGTGATAAAAAGTAGTTTATGAGGTGATAAAAGTTGCCGAAAAGTTGCTGATTCAAACCCATTAGTAGTAGTCGGACATCAGCCAAAAGGTTGTCGGTACAAAACCCCGTTCTGCTCGTGAGCATTAGGTAATAATAAGTCCATAGTTGGATGGTTAATTACGGTAGCATGCAATGGACTATCAAAACCAACTCGTCGCCAATAATAAAAACGAATCGAAATTTTCTAAACGCATGTGCCAAAGACAAATTAAAAGCATTCTGTTGTGGACGAATCTGTAGTGAACACTTTTGAGCCCTCAGCACAAAGGCGAAATCGACTACCTTGTTATTATAATGTTTAGGTCATCCTTGAGTCCAGCCAATTCAACTTGATCAAGCAAATACATGATGGTTCGGTTGAGTAGAGGCATTATTTCATTAGCAATCGATTCCGATTCTGGACCAACTCTGTGACTTTGCACGTCCGGCTAAGACAGTTAAAACGATATAGGTAAACGCGGAAAACCAAAAATTGACCATTAAATGTGGGTTGTTCATTTACGAAGAGCCGTCATATAACGGGAATAAACATGATCATCAAAAATTGACAAACAATTCAAGTCACCTGTTCAAAATAAAGTGCAATCATATCAAGGTGGTCATCCGTAAACCACTTCATAGTTTCATCTATTCTCAACCTCCATGTTGGCTCATCATATATCGTGTCAGTGGTCTCCAATATTCGTTTAGTGGCAGTTACACCGCTTATATTAGCGTAGCTGCCAGGAAATAAATATCCTCCGCTTTTCAATCCCTTAAAGTAAAATGCATGTTATAACGGATGTAATTTCAACTAAGAGGGCCGTTGGACATTTTAAAAATTTATATAAAATAAATTTATAAAAAATCAGGGAAGGCCTATTAAAATCAGAGAAGGCCTCAGGGGCCTAAAAAAATCAGGAAAGGATATACCATTATGATTGTTGTGACTGTTTCCAGAGTAAACCCCGTTTAGAAAATATAGCGGTTGTGGTTAAGGACCCTGCTTGTACATTACAAACGGTGGCGTTTGTTGCTTTTGGGCAGAAAAGTATACACAATTGTGTATTCTGTTTAATGCTTTACCAACTCATGTCTCACTGTATATGTATACATATAAATATATATTTTTTTGTTATCTTGGTGGGTAGATAAAGACACGAATGAGGATACGATTAGCCTCAAAAAAGCAGAATTGTAGATATCCAGGCCCTGGTAAGGCGGACCAACAGTTACTTAGCCAATGGAATGCTATGGCGTACCAACAGGATTTAGCCAATGAAATGATTTTGTACATTTATAAATATACATGGACATCATACTAAAATATGGATAACAATATAAAGTCAATCACCTGATTCACTGCGGTGATCCAAATAGGCTCAGCCCCTGTGTCCCACCATTCGTTAACCGCAAGTGTGGAGTAAAATGTCGATCTTACTTCGCCTTCGCTGATGTTGAAGTTGCAGTTATGAACGACCCCGTGCGATTCAACGTAAAGCCCTGGGTAGAAGTTTTAAACAAGCGTTATAAACTTCTTTAAGAGTCATCGCTGTCATGGGATTAAAGTTATTTTAAAACAGGGTTTCTGCTATTAAAAACTTAAAAAAAATTGTATGTAAAGACAAATCTTGTGAAATCTACATTATTAAAACCATCGTGTTACCTAAACAATTGTGCGACACCAGAAGTATTGTTGATGAGCAATTGACATAGTTTGCAATTATTTCCCCATATACATAGCTAAATTTAAATGTTTTTAAACAACTTAACACAATATTAAAACCGACAAATGTCTTAAATAAAATAACAAATGTCTATATCGGCTTGCAAATATGTAGTTGATATTAAGTTGAACCTACAGCAACTACTATCGGTTTGGTATATTCGTGCTACAGGTATTGCTAATAATTTATATGGTATGCAATGTTTTTAATTTTTGCTTCGACTGTTTGTTTGCAGTACATACACTATACAAATTTGCAGTACATCATATACAAATATTGACAACAGAGAACTGCACAGATCACATTGGATTGCGACACAAACCCAAGGGATTTTTTAAAACTTGTAATTATATAAAAGTCCGGATGTCACAAGTGCTTTCCAACATTGGCATCATCGAGTTGCACAACAGTATTAGACACTAACGAGAGATCAAACGCCCGTGATTTGTCGACGCATTCATCATTTTGATTTCCCAGAAGTGATAAAATTGCATGGTCATGTTTGTTCAGCAAAATGAACATGCTAGAGCAAAATTTAAGCAAATCACCTATCTAGTTATAACTCCTATATTTAGTGCCGGGCGAATAAAGTGGACGAAACTTTTGTACAAATATTGGCAACGTTTTAGCAGGCATATTTGTAATATTGCGTTTCTTAGACATCTTAATTGTATAAAAAATTTACTGACGTATAAATTAAGTCATATTTTCATTACCAGTAGCAATGGTGTAATGGCAAGGTGATGTCTGTGTGGGGTAAGATGGTTTCATATAATTCGCCTTGACGCCGTTTTCTTTCAAATAGCGAAAAGCCTCGAGATCAGGTGTCCTGTCAGCGTAATTCCACCTTTATATGAAAAAATGTAAACATTAATAATTCAAGGTACTAATCATTATCTAGCTTTTTTTCTGAACCAAATATAGGTATGTTATTTTTTTAATAGATAAAAATTAAAATTTGTCCTCAAGATTCCATATTAAATTGGCCGCGCTGTCCATCAGTAATTTAAAAATAAAAAATGCTAAAAAAACACCGACAAGTATTTATATTAGACTACATTTAAATAAAATTCTAACTTAAAAAGTTTGTATTTACTTGAATCCGTCGAATGATACGAGTAAAAGCTTGTGTGGCTTTTCGACTGCCGTGCCTTTGCATTCCATTGAGTGGTGACTTACAAGACCCAAGGTCATTAAAATCAGTACACATTTAAACATTGCTATCTGATCTCTTATATGGTTGCTTAAATAAAACTTTTTTAAAATAATCCTTCGACAGAACGTTCTTTTAAAAACTAATTCTGTTTGATAGACCTAACTGTTATATACCGTAGGCTATGACACTGTAAAAAGATAGAAGTTAAATAAATCATTAGGTTAATGTTCGTAAAAACGTCAACTCAAGGATAAGCAAACATGAAAAAGGTTATGTGAGTCAGCGCATTAAGCATTAATCAAACAGTATCAGAAGGGGTAACTAAATCACTGTGAAACTGTCGTTTGTTAAAAAACATGTTTCATATATGCAGACACTAAAATTTTGTGTGTGGCATTAAAGACATGGGACATTAAAAACCGAAACGTTATTTTCCCAAAACCAAAACGGCATTTTTTGGGAATAGCGCTTTAACGGCTTCTCCAATTTTGATCACAAGTGGTGGAAAGTTAGTGCGATAGCCATTGTTTATTCAATTAGAAGAAAAGATACCTTTGAAAATACCTTTTAAAATGAAGAAATCGCAAAGAAATTTTGTCACATAATCGTCAGATCACCTCGCGCCCACCGTCGGGTTACCGTAGCTATTGCAGTGTGTAGTGTATGCTACATACATTCCTTAAATTTGGTAGAACCCATTACAGACCAGCGAGCGACATGTTTCGGACCTTTAAGCCTTTGGTTGAAAAGCGTCGCACTAAACCACTGGACTATCCCGTTAGACACTAAAAATCTCATTTTTTTATCTAACAATTTTTTATAATAAATAAAACTATAACAATTTTGGGATGGGTGGACCTGTAACATGAAATAAATGACGTAATATTATTTTGATGGCGTTAACAAACCAAAATTATAATTTACTTAAAAGAATGTGTTTCTGAGAAACCTTGTAAAAATAAGGTAGATTGTATTGTCAACAGATCAAAAACTATAACAATGTATCAGAAAGATTATGACGTGGACGTCTAGTTAGTGACGTCAACAAAAAATAAAAATTTCAGAAATTTTTGAATTTTTATTTGGAAAAACTCTAGTGTTGAACATTTTTCCCTAAATATAACACGCGAGGAGCTAGAGCACTACAAAGCGGACTCGGTCAAAACGGGCAAACTGGTACGGTCATGTGGCCGAATGGTTACCGCGACGGATGCATATACCGACTTTAATACAAAAACGGTCTGAGTAACGATCCCATCATGGGTTCTAAACTTAGCTCGTTAAAAAAAAACAAAATAAAACGCGCAAACTGGTACCGTCTTGTGGCC
This sequence comes from Ciona savignyi, assembly GCA_000149265.1. NCBI lineage: Eukaryota > Metazoa > Chordata > Ascidiacea > Phlebobranchia > Cionidae > Ciona > Ciona savignyi. Next base: position 198,065 of record CH001698.1, on the reverse strand, counting down.
GAATGGTTACCGCGACGCATGCATATAACGACTCATATACAAAAACGGCCCTGGTGAGCAGCCCATCATGAGTTCGGAACTTGGTACGGTAAAAAACGGGCAAACTGCGCAAATAGAATGTGTCGTAACGGTTTGTAAAGTTTGGATAACTCATGCAGCATTTGCGATAGTTTTGTCAACATAAGCGACCGTGTGCGCAATGAGAAGGAGAAGTATCGTTAACGCGTCCGACCTTTATATGCAGATACCTGATAACAATGAAACAAGTGAAAACCCTAATGTAAGGCGAGCAATACCGGCAAAAACACAGCACGCGTATAATGAATTATCTATTGTTGTAACTGAGCTTAAGATAATGATTTGATTTTATACATTTATAAATACACAGACACATATTTTCAAAAATAAGGTAGTAAGTATACTGGTCTTTCACTTTAAGCTACAACCAGGAAAATTTGAAATAAAATATTTGTACAAGCGACCTTTAAAAACACCAGCGTAGTTTTAATTTTAAGTCAATACGCGAATCCCCATAGCGCATGTCAGTACCATCATCTTGTGCAAACTATTGTAACGTTGATAATTCTGTTTAAATTTCACCCAAATATATTGAACAAGACACAGCCAATCAATTACTTTAGGATAATTAAAAGCGCAATGTTTTTAATAGTAACCATGTACAATCTATACATAGATGTCCGACCGCTAAGTCAGTTGGTTTAGTGCGACATCTTTCAAATGAAAGGTTGCAGGTTAAAACTGGCCGCTATTTAGTCGGTTGTGTCCTTGGGCAAGGCACTTTACGGAAATTGTCGGAACTCATCGTGCAAGGTAATTTGGCGACTGCCCTTGGTGTTTAACCTCATTGGGTTTCCCCATTCACAGGGATAAAAATGAATATCGTACAATATCCTAAATCCACCCTGTTAACTGAACAATTGTGCAACACTAGCAGTATTGTTAATAAGAACATTATAAAGTTATCTTTTATATAGTGTATAAACGTATAAACTTTTTACTCGCTTGTATATAGATTAAATTAAACTGTTTTTAAACAATTTAAGCATTGTTGGAAATTATCACAATAAATATTTATTTAAAAAGAAGTTTCGGTCATACCGGAATTAAGCGCCAAGATTTTTATTGTTATGTAAGATACAGTATATACAAAACACAAAATTTTAAACAATTCGTCTTTTAAGTAAAAAATATCAAAATTTAAAAGTTGATGTAGAACTACATATTCCGGCCACATTAACTACACAATCATACATAACGGGGATTATATTAAAATTTAACGAATCGGCATTTCACCTCATAATCATATTACAATAATATAATTATGAAAAAGGGCCATATTTATAAACCGGTTTTGCTAAAACTAAAAATAATATTAAATCCTTGTCTTATAACAACTAAAAAGGGAAATAATGCATAAATGATAAACGTCGTTATTATAACTTGCAACTCGTTTATGCCGAATTTATCTTAAACTTGATGGTGGGTAGTGATCTATAATAACATTATATCACACTCTATATGTAATGTAAGTGTGGGCATTATTTTCTAATGATATGTTTGCAATATTTTTATAACCTGTATTATATTAAAAAAAGTGTATGAAAGATAAATATTGACAATAGAAAACGAAAAGTGGTTACATGCATTGCACTAAACCAAGGGAGTTTCCATTGGTTAGTGAAGCATGTAAGCTAATAACCCTTCGCAATTGTATAGTAACACAATTTGAAATGTCAAATCTATTAGGTAACCAAATTATATAAATATAACAAGACCCACTGATTTAAAACTACTTGAGTTTCATCCTCAGTATTAAACGAATAACATTTAGCTGAATAAATATCACTGATATTTAAGAATAGGATCGAATAGGATATTCAAGTTTATCCCCGTGAATGGGAAAAGTTCCCGCGATCCGCTAAGTGCCGCCCCTAAGTATGCAACCGAATCGCAAGCGACCAGTCGAATCTGAAGTACGGTCGTGTGGCCTAATGGTTAACGCGACCGATACGTCTACCGACTTCTATACAAAAAAAACGATCCTAGCGACGAGCCCATCATGGGTTCAAAACTTGGCTCGGTAAAAAAAAGTTTCGAATCTAAAACATTTCGACTAAAGTGCCAAGATAATTACACGGACATTAAAGATTTTCAAACCAAAATACATTAAGTTAACTACTATTATCCAGCTGTATTTCTAAAGCGAAAACATACCTTATGATTTTGAAACAAGAAATTTCAAAATTTGTTTACATAAGCCAGCGGTAACTGGCCATCAGCACTTTGATATATAATAGGCGGAAAGAATTACCCACAAAATTTATATCATATGACATGTAAAATTTTTGTTTAAATTATTATTTTAATCTTCTTTCTGTGGCATTTTTACGATAGTAGTTATGTGGTATTCTTGCAAATTTCTAAAAATCATCAATGAGTGCTTTAATTAAATAAAAACTTTAATTATTTTAAATGTGTTTTATTAACTATTGTAGTAAAAAATATACTTTTAATTTCGTTTGTTGCAATAAAAAAGGAACAGAACTAATTCAAGGGTTATAATTATTTATTTGCATAGGCCCCACACACTTCGAAATGTGTATTGCGAAATGGATTGTGGTCTTTAGAAACCTAAAGAATAGCAGTATGAGCACTTTCCTAAACTTATCTAACCTTCATTATTATATCCACCGCATTTACCAGACAATTGTGCGGCACTTCATGCAAGATTGATTAAGAGCACTTTATATGGTTTTGGTGTATACCCATGTTTACATTATTGACCAAATTTATCTATTTTTTAACAATTTATGCATTAATGGAACGTATCGCAATAAATATTTAATAAACAAGCTTACTAGAAAGGTTGTATTTAGTCGTACGGGTTTTAAGCATCAAGTGGTTATTTGTTATAAAATATACAGTTGGCTTTACACATGGAAACACGATTTTAATCAAGTCATCCTTTCAGTACAAACCGCCTGATACAAAATGGTTTAAAGAAAAGAATAAGATATTTTTTAAAAGATTCTAAGATATATTTAACACAGTTTTTAAAAGTTTTAGAGTCAAATTTTGAACAACTTTTTGTGAATTTATGTGATTAAGTCAACATAAATGGGTTGCCCACAACCACCCAACCAAGCATAAAGCGGTCAGAGTAAATATGAAGCCAAATTGTAATTATTATTTAGCAAGGCAGATTAAAAGATAACACGCATCATAGTCAAAATGCGTGGACCAATCTAACCCTAAACTTATGGGCGGGCGATGTTTAATTACTTTACACCATTCTCTATGTGATGTATAGGTGTTGATATTAACTTATGTTGTTTTGTTTTTAATGTTGTCTAAACTGTGTATAGGGATTGCATACACTGTATAATATTGCGAAATGTATAAAGGCAAATATTGACGTCATAAAATAAACATAGATTACGTGGGAGTGGACAAAACCAAGGGAGTTTCCATGGGTCAGTGAAGCATGTAGGCTAATAATCATTCACAATTGTATGGAAGCAGCGAAAAATTGTAATTCAACTAAAATTCTAATGCCACTTAAGTACATTCCGATATTGGAATTATAGAGTCGAACAGCCGTATAAGACTCTACCGCGTGATAAAGGACTGTTAAATACCGAGGTATTCAATATTGTGATTCCCCGATTGAACACATAAGCATGACCATATAAGGAATTTCCATCATGTCTTTTTGTTCAGAAGACATAACTGATTTGCCTCGTTGCTAGTTGGCCACATTCTTGAATATTAAATAAGCAATATATAATATTCTGGCGGATAATACAACAACCGTTGTTTAAACTCAGGTATATGAGTTTACCTTGTGCTCGCAGGCTAGGTTGGCAGTAAAACTCGATAAAAAACCATGATTTCTGTGGTCATGATTTCCAATTTACCTGCAGAAAGAATTCAGTGCCTTTGTACACTAAACATTCAGAAATAATGTTTATTAAAGTTATTTTCAAATAGTCTTAAAATACTTATACATTTTATTCCAGAAATAGTGGTTAAATTTTGCAAGCATGTTTACAATATTGTATATTTTCACAACAATAAAATAGTTGGTAAAATATATTCAAGTCACAATTTCCACATGAGACCTGTCAGCGAATCGACTTATTAAAGTATCAAATTTAATAAATTGAACCATCATTTTCCAGCTGTTTTTGTGAACACTAAACTCAATGATAACTTAATGATGAAAACTAAAATTCGCAATCAAAGGTTTCATGAGTATACGTGACAACTGGCCATCAGCACTTTGCAATATAATGGAAAGGCGTAAAGGAACACCCACGAACAACTAAATCAGATTACATTCAAACAAATTCTTATTTAGATAGATCTATACAATAAGGTTTGTTTTTACTTGAATCCGTCGAAGGACAGTAAAAGCTTGTGTGGCTTTTCAGCACCCGTCACGCTTTTGCATTCAAATGGGTGCAGACTTAAAAGCCACACAGCAAGTAAATTTCACATTTAAACATCACTATTCGGTCTCTCCGACAGTTGCTCGAATAAAAACGCTGTTTAATACCTCTTACGAAGAATGCTTTCTCTAAAATACAAGTCTGTTATATAGGGCGACCTGTTAAATATGTTTCATGTTCGTAAAAACAATGTCTTAAAACCGTAATCATTAAACCAAGGAAAAATAAATAGATTAAAAATTTTAATAAGGGAAATGTGTTTATTTATCAGATTTTATGCGTTATCTTATATTAAAACAAAGAGTAATTACTTGCGTAACTTTGCTATTTCGTGATAAAAAATAAATTGAATTAAACCTTTTTAAATCAACGGCGTTTTATATTGATGTTTGGTATGACAGATTTTACTAAATGTCACCCCTTTTTGAACCTTCTCATCTACTTAATGAATTGTTTTTCCAAATACACGATTTATAATCGTGTATATAAACAAACCGTAACAGCGTAGGATGGTAAACTTATATTTGCAAGATTTACCTACGATATAACAATGGGCATGGCATCAAGCTACAGAGAAATGGAATCCGTTAATAAAGTTGCACATAATATATATCCCCATAGTTAAGTCTATTTAACTGGATGCTTTTTAATAAAGTAAGTGTCACAATTACATCCGGTATATGCCGACCCATGTAGTAACCGATCGTTCATGTAGCATCAGCGTTAGGCCAATTTTAACATAGCCACTCACGAAGGCTTGTGGACATGGCCATATAGAGTCTTACTCCAGCCCTGAGATATCTAATGGGGCGTGTATCTTATTTACAAAGCAATATTTCTATCTGACCTAAGCCAAAAACATGATGGCTCTCGGCAGAATACCAGCTAGCCGTTTAAAAAACTTGAAATTTTAATTTTCTAATCCACCAGTATTTTAAGTATAACCCAGCATCCAACCGGTGCCCCATGTTGGTGAGTGCGTGGCGCTGTTGGCAAAAACTGATCCTTTTTACCAGGGGACAAACTTACTCCTAGACTTTTGATATATATTTGACCTTCTTGTAAACTACCGGGAACAACAAATTGTAATCAATAAGTGCATACTGAAAGTTTGTAAGTAAAAAGAAAACAGTTTAAAACAACAACACGGCCACCACATATATTTTAATTATGTACCGTATTAGGAGATTTAAGATTGTTTTTTTCACTTTTGGTGCACAAACTGCACGTCGTCGACATAGGAATTTCTCACTTGTTGTTTTATTATGTTGGTCATCGTCGTCATGGCGTACACCAGCTGGAATGTCGACGTAACTTAGAGGATATGTGGCAGACGATCCACTCAATATAGAACGGTTACGCCACATATGAAACCGGCTTACGTGCTGAAAACAGATTTACGTAAGCTCACCCATAGGGTAAAGGGAAGGAGATTCAACTTGAGCGGGCATCTTTCAGGTCGGTTGAACCTCTAAAGGTTATATTATGGAAGCTATTTTTCAAGAGAAAATGTCAAATAGGAAATTGAAAAAAAACAAAAAAGCGAACAACTTTAAGAATACGATGCAATAATGCACAACATCTTTCAAATTAAAATAACAAAAAACAAATTAACAAGAAAATTTAGCTTAACCTTGATTAAAAATTTACTAGCAAAATTACTTAATTTGATTGATTGTCGTCATGCTCAAACGAATTTCAAAATAACCAACTCTATTTCAAAGGATATTTTAAACGGAGAATGTACGTAATTACGAGGTGCGACTCTAAATGGGTTGACAATAAAAAGGAAAGGCGCGTAGTGAAATAAAACAGCAGTATAAATAAATATAAATCTTTTTGAGAAATAGCAGGATCGAATTCTCGTCTTCTGTCACATATCATTCATTTCTCCTCGTGCAGTAACAATGGGTAACGGGTTTAATGCCGTTACACATTGTGTAAATGTCGCCCACGCAACAACTACGCATTGTCCATCGCGTGAGACTTGGGGGTCTGCATATGAATCCTTCGTTCTATATCCAGCACGACGGCTGACGTCATGCCACCACGCCCGCGTATTCCTTTAAACATGACAAATCAAGCACTTTATGACGTCACAACGTGGGATGCTATTCGGGTCCAAATTGCGTTGCGCAACATAACGGCATTGTAGAGGGTTAGTATGACGAGTTCAGTTGTTCAGTAACAATCTAAAATTATTTTAAATAGATAAAGGTACGCCCTTTCGTCAACCGCATACGGGAGTGACTGTCCAAAAACACATCTGTCTCAAAATATATATTCATCTGCAAATCAAACTATATGCTCCTAAAACACATTGGTACTACAGTGGAACCCCGCTTGGAGACCACCTCGATAACACGACCACCTCATTATCAGGGCCACTTTAGTGCGATCCCAAAAATTTGCTATGGTAATACATTGCATTCTGTTTCAATAACGCGACCACCCCGGTTTCCAGACCAGGACCGCCATATTTTGGTGCAAAACTTCAAATTTCACTCCGCTTAAGTGAACACATGTGCTAAATTATTTGCCTTTGTCACCAAAATAATAACGTTCAATTTCTTTTATGATCAAAACAATAAGAATAAATGAGCGCACACGAAAGAAAATGTGGCAAACATAACTGAATCTTACAAGATAAACTTTAGTATTAAATTCATTCTGCAGTATCTGATAAAAATAATGGCATTTGGTGAAAATTTAGTAAAAATGCAGACGTTTAAGCTGCATATGACGACCAGTTGCTGCAAATCAAATTTCACTAACACGACCACCCCGCTAACGCGACCGCTTGATCACGGTCCCATAGGTGGTCAGGTAAGCGGGGTTCTACTGTATATGTTTGATTAGTTTAGTTTATTTGTTTGGCTCCTTCGTTACATTAAAGAAGAACATCATGTTGCCAAGTGATGCCCAAACAATTACTTACCTTTAAAACGTTTATTGTTAAAAAACCGTAAACAGAAGCCTGTGTAAAAGTATTGGTGTTTAACACATGTTTTCGGCTGTACACCGTTTTGAAATGATATAGTTCAGCTGCGAGAGAAATATAGTTCTCTTTTTACAAGAAAGAAACAAATTTATTAGCGGAAATCGTTGTCGGCCACGCCTGTTTTGTCCCGGATTAGTGACTATTTTTGGAATCAATGTTGTTATGACAAATGCTCTGACATGCACCAGTGGAAAGAAATAACGGAGAGACAATTACTTGGGCGTCGTCATTACCCCTTCGCGCCCAACATTGCGCAATGCTAGCCTCTGTGTTTGCACGGGTGAACAATTCAGCTGGATTAATCCAACATTGGTTTTTACAGGCATATAGAAAGCTCATGTGATCGAGCCACATTTTAGATTAATTCTGTTGGTATAGGGGCTTGCGCATGACCGGGAATAACATGTGTGATGCGAAAATTTAGGTATTTACGACGACCAATTAGCAAAAAAAGCACGGTGGAACAAAATACGCAACATACAGACAAACAAACCTTTAAAACCAAATATTGTCAAGATTCACATTTTTGGTTAAAATAATACAAAGAAGCCATAATTCCAAGACGGCCTCACGTTAATTCTTATTGACGTTACACAAACGAAATAGAAAAAAAAATCAAAACACCGATTTCTTTTTACACATCAAAATCGCGAAAATTAACATAATGAACACATATTACGAATATACAACACATAAATTATTGGAACTAACTGAATGGTTGGCGTTTTAAATAAACCGCTATGCGTGGACTTGTTGTCATGCGTCTGTCAATGCATTTTTTAACACATTTTATATCAAACAATGGTTTCCGCTATATTTGCATACGATTTAACACTGCTATAAGATGAAAATCAGTAATTTTGCGCTGACAGTTTTTTTCGACCAAGGAAGTGAATGAACGGAGGTCGCGGAAGCGTTTGATGCGCCGAAGAATCCCGCAGTTTTAGTTTTATTACAGTGGCACTCCAATGAAAAACGCTAGCCAGATATATACGGAAGGAAAAAAAGCTGAAGGAGCGGTTTCCTGGACTTCACTATTTTCGAATACAGCTATTAATGTTGTATAGGTGACGGGGCACACAAAGGGAGAAATTAATCACTTACATGTCAATTGAACCATTCAAGGGTACGCCCATTATGTTTCGTTATCCCTTCTTCTGCTTCATTTAGCGTGGTTTGGTAGACTGGACAACAAAGATCTGATCGTCAACGTCAGTAAAATTAGCGGAATTTGCCAACGATCGTTTTGGTTTTTGGCTTATAAAAAATATGATCTAAAATTATGGTATAATCATGCATTTATATACGACATTTTCATATTAAGTAAAAAGAATAGTTAACATTTGTTTATGATTTAAAAAATAACTAATGTAGAAACATATTAGGAAAAACAATAACTTAAATCATTATATACAATTGTTTTGTAAGTTTAATGCAAGAAGTGCCAATGATAATCCATTTAACTATCAAACGTCGTCAAACCCCTTAAATTGGTACCTATACAAAGAAACTCCAAATATGTCCCAAAAACGAGAATGATAAAATAAGGAGAAAGTGCCCATTTTCAAACAAAAAAAGTTGAGCGGTTTCAGTTGAAATTTTATCTTTAAAATACAATGCTCATTCTCTTTTTTAATGAGTTGGGTAAAAAAAGTATTTTCGATTTTCTTCCTTTCCATACGTTGATGACGTCACAGCTCTGGGTGTACAATATATAAAGCCGGTGATGGGTTAAGATAATTAGACATTAGAAAGCGAAGCAAGTCTCTTCAGGGTTCTTGAAACAAGGAATTCTGAAATCGATATCGCTGGATTTCTCATTAAGCCAACGGCCGCTGAAATAAACTTAACTTTAAAATATTTTAGACAGTTTATAGGACATTATACGGTTACTAATTTGCTAACAATTTTTATATTTAAGGTTAATATACAAGATTATCACAGCAAGTAAAATTTAAGATAAATATAAATAAAAATGAAGTTTTCATCTTGCTTTGTAGTTTTGCTCTTACTCTCATCTGGAACATTTTACGCCGAAGCAGTAGACGCGAATGCCGGTATTTATCGAACAGTTTTAAACAATCATTTTATTTTTTAGAAATTATTATTATGATTAAGTAGAACAATTACAAAAGAATCCGTTATATTACGGAATTAATAAAACAAAATCTTTTCTATTAGCGAATTAATTATTTGTCATTAATAATATTTTAATCCACTAATATATAGATCACCTTAGGTGAACTCAGTCCATATTTTAACAGTTTAGTTACGCATTTTGTAAACGCGATATTACGGTGTAGCACTAATTCGATAACCCGTAATTCGCAACAATAATTTGGAGATTTACCATGTGATAACTGTTTTTGACCAACTGCTTAAAATCAAACTTACTGGGATTTTAAGGCGAGGTGTTCTGTCAAAGACGGTTACATGTGTTGGAAAAAAATAACATTTTTGTTTTTATTTGCAGTTCTGTATCTGTACCAAGTACAAGTCAATACTGGCACATCAACAATCAACGTTGACGCCAGTGGTGGGGCCGCCAATGTATCTGAAGTGTACCGAATCATGAACCAGCTTACAAATCCAGCATTAAACGGTAAAATTAATCACATAAGGCATGGTGTGCTTGATGTCTCTAATTAATTTTATTTGCTATCGATAGCAGGCATAGCTAAATAAATATTTAAAAATAAATAAAACCATAAATAAATTGCTGTGTTTTCATTATACCGGTATGTCAAGAGGCGACCCAATCTTTTTTATACACCGCAATCCCCAAAAAGGTGAAAACTACTACAAGTAGACCCATAGGCAAAGCAATTTCACATTTTGTCTCTTAAGTATTTTAAATTTCTTTAGTCTCGAACCCTTGTGATGGAAACGCCTGGGCGAATTCCACAACAGCCGACACCTATCCGTGCGCAAGTGAATCAACGTGTACAGTTATCGGACCTTCGGTTTTCCGATGTAAATGCAACTCCGGTTACAATCAAACTGCAAGCACACAAAGTTTTACAGTTGCATCAACAACAGTAATTCCCGACGGAACATTCTGCCCAGGTGATTTATACAAAGCTGAAACATATATATTTTTTATCGTTTTTTATTTAGTGTGCTATATGTATGTTGACGTAGCGATAACCCACAATTAAGATTTCTATCCAAATTTTCCAATTAGAATTTTACTTTAAGTTTTTCGTTTAAACTATTTCCTAGATATTGATGAATGCTCAAACAACACGATCTGTGGTAATGGAAATTGTACAAATACTGCTGGAGCTTACTCCTGCAGCTGCCCGACGGGTTATCAGTCGACAGGCGTCAACCCCACTTGCACAGGTAAGTCTACAGTCTAAGATTTTGCCAAAAATAATGTTGGCACTTTGGTTGAAAGTACAATATATAATATATGTTTTAGGTTATCTGTACTACGAACATATACCCCTTACTAAATCGTGATGTTATTGTAAATGCTACATTTGTTACAGATATTGACGAATGTGCGACTGGAACATCAACCTGTCACGCGAATGCCACTTGTACCAACACAAAAGGAAGTTTTACTTGTATGTGTACTACTGGGTTCACAGGCAGTGGCACGAATTGTACTGGTAGGTTTCTGTTAAACAACCATGGCCCGATTTGTGTTCTTGAATATTGGTTTAAACGTTCGTATTGCAGATTTTAATGTGTGCACACATTTGGGAGCGACGGCGTGTAGCGGCAAGCCCTGTGTTGATGGTGTAGGAACATACTCCTGTAATTGCGGCTCTGGTTTTAACCAAAATGCTACCAACGACCCGATCACTTGCGACGGTAAGTTGGTGGGGTTAGTCAAGAATGAATCATTTTATTATAAAAAATATCTAAATTTTTGAGTTCTCGATTACAAATTTAATTAAACACGTTCATACATTTTTAATAAAATCACGTATCATATTTAACAGATATCGACGAATGTACAACCTCATCACCGTGTGATACTAATGCGGTGTGTACTAACAATGTTGGGTCGTTTTCTTGCGCGTGCAATACGGGATATACTGGAAATGGTACTGGAGCTGCAAGTTGCACTGGTAAATATGAGGAATCTTTTAATATATTTTTTTAAAACTGGTTATCAATTTGTATTCGAATTGGCAAATAATGATTAGAAATATAACCAACTCAGTTCAACAAGTTTTATCATCAGAATTTAACGACACTTTTTTTTAACAGATATCGATGAGTGTATGACAGGTGTGTCCAACTGCCACGCCAACGCAACTTGCACAAATACACCGGCGGCTTCGTTCACATGCGCTTGTAACACGGGATTTAATGGCAACGGTGTCACTTGCACAAGTGAGAATTTAGTTAAACTTTAGTAGTTTTCTTAATCACAGAGATTAATTATGTATCGAATTTCTTTTCAGGTGCAGGATCCTTCAATTACTGCTTCAGGTCAGAGCTTATATCGTCGGAAGTTGGGACAGGTGCCACTCTGGCGTCAAGAAGCGCCGATGTACAGACAGCGGGTATGTTTAAATTTTAGATTAAACTAAAGTGGCAGTGATTCAAGTTTAACATAAACCATGAAATCTTTACCAGGTGGTGAACGCTTTGAATGAATTGGTCAACGCTTCAATGTTTTCCTTCAACACCTCCGCCGTTACATTAGAATCGGTATCTGGGAACGGAAGTCAAACGAACTACATTGTTGAGACTTGCTTTACCGGTGCAGATAAGGACAATAACGCTTTCCAAGCTATCATTGCGGGGTTTACTTTTACATCACAAATAAATTCAGCACCCATCCTTAGCAAAGGAGGTACGTTTGTTAAGTGAACATTTTTTAAACTATTTTTCAGAAAATTATATATTGAACTTTAAAGTTATCTTTGCTGTAACCAATTTAACATAACTATTTAAACAGATTTTAACGAATGTCTTACAAACTATGGAAACTGTTCAACTACCGGCGGCTCTTGCACTAATCTAAACGGAACATTTCAATGTGCTTGCAATGTAACTCATGCGGATAAATCATCACTTAGTAACTTGGCCAATGGAACTGTTTGCGGTAAGAATGAAGAAAGTTTTAAATTATTATCAGTTTACAAACATAATCTAATGAAAAACAGTTAGACTTCATATCGTTTTGGTTGTTTACAAGTTATCTATCATGGTAGTTATCGTATTATGTAAAATGACTCTCTTAATTGTTACATTGCATTATTACTCTTATTACTCTAGCCTACTACTTTATTCATTAATAATTGTAGTTTTTCTACAAAATTGCTGACCGTTTGTAACACTACAGATCTGCCGACTTCTTTCAACTGCACTAGTGCGGCTGTTTCTGTAGCGGCCTTCATTCCATATTTTACCAATCTCGGAATAGACGCGAATAATTTGACCCTCGGTTCGTGCACGGGTACCGCCAATGGTAACTTTCAAGAGTTCAGTGGAGCTTGTGACCCCACAGTTACGGTAAGATGAAACAAACTTAAATAACTCGGAAAATGAATTTAAAATGTAAGTCAAAATTATTTAAACTTTCTTTTGTAAAACTGCAGACCAACTCCAGCCACTTGACATACTCGTGGAACCTCACAAATATAAATCCAGCAGCAACCATCGTATTTGGCCAGTTTGTCAACATTCCTATATATTGCAACTTTCCTACCAATATCAATGCAACGATTACCATAAACGCCACAAGAAAGTAAGGGTCCTGGGTTGCGTAATGTAAAGTTGTTTAGATGAAATCGCATATTATCAAACTTTATTTTTTATTTATGTGTACATAACCTTTTTGTAACTAACGCCAATGGTGAATTATGTTAGAAGTAAAAATAATAGGTTTTAATCAAAGCTAATACCTTTAATTATTTAGTATCGTGGTCTCGCCCGTCATTCCACCTGGTACCGGAGATAGCCTTGATTTCGTAGCAGAAGCATTTACCGACGCCTCGCTCGCGAATGCAATTAATGCACCAATAGCTACAAATACTCCAGTATATGTTAAGGTATGTTGCGTGAACCTATGAATAAATGGGCCAGGGTATAAATAAAAAGTCATTGATGTATAGTATTCGAATGACTGGATGTGTATCTATAAATGCCGTAGATAAGTGAATGCAATTTAATAAAAATTTAGTAAAACATATCTTAAAATCAAAATAAACTTAATTGTACTTTTACTTGGTAAATAAGAGATGTTTTGCAGATTACCACCCCAACCACCATTTCCAACGACATTACCATCAGGATTGGTTCAGTTGTAGCTTCCGCACCCGGAACGTCGGAATCCGTTACTCTTACAGAGTAAGCCTAATTCTATTATTTTATCGTCACTGATCATAACCTTCGTGCTAAAACGTTATTTTGCAGTTCAAACGGTTGCCCTGCTTCTAACCCATCGCTCAGTTCATTGCTCGACACGGTATCGACCATAAATCAAGGAGTTGGGACTTTCGCTTCATTTCGATTTCATGCTTTTTATTTCTCGATAAGCGATTCTTTGGAACTTGCCATTCAAGCTTCGACGTGCAGGAAAACGGGAACGTCAAATTGTACCACAGTTGTAAGTTGATATTCTTTAATCGACACAATGGCATGATTTAATGGAACTCGTAGAAATTCTATTGAATAAAACCAAAACACATGTTAATATTTTAAATTTTAGAGTTGAACTTTATAGCTGTTTAGGAATTTGATTAGCTACGATTTAAGATAATACATAATAAATAAAAATCATGGGCATAAAATAAACTACTAAAGACGATCTTATATTTTAACAATTTTAATAGTGCTCGAAACGACGAAAGCGAACCATTACATTGCGATTCAAAAGAGCAAATGAGGAAAATACAGGAACGGCACTTCTTGCTCTTGTTCGTGCACCAAGTAAGAACCAACCAACCGCTTATTAGCTTGTTGTAATAGTAAAATAATTTCGATGATTTGACAATTTTTTCATTATTTTCTCTAGGTTCCGTTTGCCAAAAAGACTGTGGGCTCGGTGCTTGCATTGTAAATCGCATTCGCAACTTAGAAGAATGCCTGTGCACTGAAAATTCCTTCAAGAATGTGGATGGGAAATGCACTGCTAAGAGTAAGTGGATCTTCCTGTTTTATTTTAGATTTGAAGGTAAAAATCGAATGTAACAAATTTTGACATTTTAGGTAATCCAGGTGGTAACGGAGGTACGACCACTCAGCCTCAAGAAGACAAAACAACTCTCTACGTTCTTATTGGACTCGGATGCCTCGTCACGCTCCTAATCATTATTTTTCTGTTCGTTTTCTTCTTTCGCAAGCGAAACGTAAACCAAAAAGATTATGAATTAAGTCATGTCAATACTCACGCGATATCAACGTAATTGGTTCAACGGCATTCCAGTATGGTTCTCAGTCCATCACACGATTATGAATCTACACGACGAAAATTAGTGTGGGACTGAAAACGAAATAATTTATTAGAGAGCGTCTTGTAGTTATTTCATATATCCAGGCGTGAATTAGAATTTATACCCGTACTATGCATGCTTTCAAATTATATTCTATATCTAATTTGCTTTAAAATAACTCGTGCAACCATAAGCAATCATTCTACAACACAAGAAAGGGGAGTACTCCAATTTCAAGGACCAACAGCCGGTACTTTATGTACTTGATATTCGACCTGTAACTTTTACCAAGGATACTGAAAAAATGACGACGAGACACAAGACACATTTAAGGATGAAATTTAAGTTAAACCTGTACTATCGTACTGTTTCCAAGCGCTATCCTTCATTTATAAAAGCCAAATGTGTCATATTACTTCTCTGACAAACTTTAAATTTCGATGATGCACATGTATATAATTACATGCAACTACTACAAAGCATTTGATGAGTTTTTACATCGCTAGGTGTGAAAAACAAACAGTCTCTGTATAGCAAGCACTACGGCCAGAAACTTGTTAATCGTAAGAATACCATGGGTCCTCACTCGCGTGTCAAAGCTGTTGTGTACTGAAAGTCATTCAATAGATAAGTGAATTTATGATTTTATTTAAATTTGTTCGTAAAAAATCGATTATGTCTAAAACACAACTTTTGACAATGGTCGAAAGTTTATAATAAGCATTATACCCACTTTAGATCTATTGCTACATTTACACATTTAAGAATAAACCTTAATAAGTGGTAAATTTTCTTTATATTTTATGGTCTATATGCCCTGGAACAAAATGGCAAGTGCGTGGTCGATATACCATTGTCTATGACTTCGTATAAGACTAATGTTAATACTAAAACGTTTTAATTTTCTCTGGAGAAACCATTAATTACAATAAAATAGGAGTTTATTTATTTGTAACAAAAACTGGTCATTTTTATCGGAAGTCAGTTAATCAAAAACACGATAATTAGTTAAGAGTTTTTTTCCTATGCTTTGATATTACCATAGACAGAACCCTACAGCACTTTAAGCAAATGTTTCTCGCCGTTAAAAGCTATTGCCGTTGATAAAAATTAACAGCGACTGTGAGCTTTTGCCTCTGACAAGTGCAGCCAGCAGTTGGGATTGGGATTGCTATCATGATTTAATTTAAGAGCATTCAGAACTATCTGGTGCAAGTACAATATTTTTTTAAGTTTTAGCTAAATTTCCTTAGGATATAAGGTAACCAATTAATAATTCAGTAAAGAAGACATATTACCAACTAAACGATCATCTTAGCAGAGATAAACCCAGAAATGTTGTTATTTTAAACGGGCATAGGATATGTTCTATTGTACAAAATTAAAAAAAGTAAACATTGAATTCAGGAAGATTTGGGTAACTGAATCACTAACAAATTTTATTTGCAAGCGCCTTGGCCTATCCCAAAATTCCGTATATGGTTGAATTGTCTCTAAAAGAACAATAATTCTTACATCGGAAAATTTGACAATCTTAAATAGGTTCAACAATACACAAAGAAACCACAGAAATAATAATAAAAAAATACTTGTTGCTTCATTGAAAACGTGAAAAATAAACTTGTTTTAACTAAATTTATATGCATTGAAGTGCTTATCATTCTGTATGAATTTTTTTCTACAATTTTATCTTGCTCAGTATACGCTATTAGAATAACGTTGGGCTGAATGACGACGCAAACGCACGTTACTGATGTTGGGAAAAGGCGCGTTACTTGTTCATATCTGCAAATGTTAAAACTAAACTAAAAAATCCCTTTTTTGAATTCTTTTTGAAATTTAAGAAAAAGTCTACAGTGAGAGATAAAAAATTACGAAATTTTCATAAGAATATACTACCCATTAAACTTCAAACGCTAATTGCCTTTATAAAAGGACAATCGTGTTGTTATTGTTAAGGATTTTCGTGAAATGCTCTATAAGCGGGAGCTTACGATTTGTGCATAACAAGCTGTGTCGTGCCAATACTTTTCATAATCATAGATCTACCATTTGGCATGATACCACAATTTTCTATGTTTGACTTTAATATGAAATATAACATGGGCTTAAAAATAAGCACAAAGCGGTAAGATGAAAATTGTCCGTAAACGATGCATGATATATAAACTCAAAAAAGAACTTGCCGTTGATTTATATTTAAACACCACCTCTAAAAAATGCCACTTTTAAAAAACGGTTAAACATAGAGTCTTAACCTCTGGTTGAACGCCACCTGTACCAATATAATAGACATAACACTTTATTTTCCAAGTGATTTTTTAGATGTTAGATGTTAACTGTGTAAGATGTTTTTTCTTTTTATTACATAAATTTATCTTCTCAAAATTCTGACCAGCTATAGTCAAAAAATAAAGCGGCGACCTCTATAATTAAACACCATCTCCATTATAACACTACTATAAGAGAAGGGTTAAAAATACAGCTCTCAAATAAAAGTTTTGCGGTAAATGATTGCAACATTGCACAAAAAAAACATGCGCATTACAAAACCATAGTTAAACTGTAGACTTTATGATTTTGCAAGCTGAATTTTATGGGTCTCAGGTCATTTTCCCACAGTGGGTTTGATGAACATAATACGTTTAACACCAACAAGAACATAAAATATGTCTTAATTTTTTGTCAAGCAATTACGAATTTAAACGATAAAGTGTGACAGTAAAGGTTCATGTTACGTCGTATTTGCAATCGTACATGCATAAGTAGCACCACGTAGTTATTGTACAATGAAGCCCTTTCAGGCATTTAAAATATTAAATCAGGCATTTAAAACAATGTGAAAAAATACCATAGTAAACCTTTACTTTGATAAAAAAACTATTAATTATAAATAAATCAAATGTCATTCACAAAATACTTTATTCGTGATACTACTATTTAACTGTACCTACAGAACCAAGTATATAAATAGACAAGTGTAAATGTGACGCAGGTGCTGATACCTTCTTTCTTTTTCGCGAGTTGATATGGCTGGTTCCGTGGGAGAAGAAAGGGTAAATGTTTAGTGCGATTTCCTTAATGTATAAGAGAACACGAAAATAGCAATGTCGGTAATTTGGAAAATTTTCTTAGATTCTTTTACACCCAACACCATGAAAAAACACCTGGCAACTAGGTATAAATATGGACGTCAAAGTAGTAATGTTGCAATTGCGGCTGTTGCTTTCGCATTAGCATTTTCTCGACTTCGTAACGTTGGACTTGGAAAATACTGAACTGTTATATTTTTAGGTGAACGTTTAAACGTTGAATATTTTTGTTAATTATACATTAAGATAATATATAAGACAATCAAAAGAATGTTTTTGTCGTCGTTCTTCTTCGGGCTGCTCTTGCTGTCATCAGGAATTGTACTGTCGTTAGCTGTAGATGTTAATTCAGGTATTGCATAAAAAATAATGGTTTTAGTTTAAAGAGCATTTGCATCTGACTGTATATGAAATGTTGGATGTTAGTTAATTTTGAAAAGGTTTGTTTGCTAAATTTTTAACTTCGTTGGCCTTTAAATAAACGTGTGGAGTTGCTCCAAATTACCTAATGTTGTTTTTCAGTTTTGTACTTATACCAGATCACGGTTTCCACCGGCCCTACAACTTCATCCACATTTGGAGTTGCTAGTGGTGCCGAAAATGTTGGAAATGTTTACTCAGCTATGAATTCGGTGTCAGGAACTGCAAATGGTAAATCACACTAAAAGTCGCACAACATTACGTAAACGATTTTCTTTCCAGTCACCAACCCTTGCGATGCGGGTTTAGCATTGTGGCAAAATTCTACATCAACCGACACCTATCCATGCGCAAGTGAAGCATCCTGCGTTGTGGTTTCCCCTTCAGTTTTTCAATGTACCTGCTCTTCTGGTTATAACCAAACCGCCAGCACTACCAGTTTCAATGACCCGATCAGCACAAATTCAGTCACACCGGATGGAACTTCTTGTCCAGGTATCAGCGCACTGTGGGTAATCGTAATACTGGTAATCTTGAGATTACCTCGCGCCCATCGTCGGGTTACTGGCGCTATTGCAGTGTGTTGTGTGTGATTTATACGTTCCTTTAATTGGTAGAACCTGTCATTCCCCGATGCTCGGGAAAAGTCCAGGAGTTGCCTTGCAACCGACGACTCGCTGGCGACCAGTTTTGTACCCACAGCCGGCTAAAAGGCGATGCACTAACCAACCAGAGACATCTCTAGAATATTAAAAAAATCATTTGCTATACCAAGCAATGAATTTATATTTATTTAGCCGTTGACAACGTCCAAATATATAAAATAGCCATACTTTAATAACAAAATTAGTAAAATTTTGCGCATCTAGCGTCTTTCGAATTTTTGTTTTAAATGGGTCGGTCCTCAAACGCGGTGTTTGTGCTGGTTTAAAAACAAAATAAACCGGCATAAGTCATTCAGCCTTACTGATTATTCCGCCAAAATTAAAAAAATATTTATATTTTATAAATTGTACGGACAAGAACTAAGAAAGTCGTATGAAATTTTCAAGTGATAATTTAATTCAAGTGATAAATCCCTCGTTGAAAAATATTTAATGACAGATATTGATGAATGTGCCACAAGTACTGGGTCCTCATGTTCTCCTGGCACTTGTGTTAATGCAGCTGGCTCGTATACATGTACCTGTCCTTCGGGTTATCAGTTTAATGCGGCAGGATCACCAACGTGTGACGGTAAGGCAAAAAGCCATGTTTCCTAATTTTTCCATTATCGGTCCAAGTTTTAAACAGGCAATGTAGTTCGTCATGGTTTGTATTTTACGCACCTTAAAGCGTCGTTCATTATATTTATTTAATGCCATTCTCACAGCCTTATACATTCCTATATTTTTATATGTATATGTACGTTGTATTGTCGACCAATGAAGTGAGCAGCGTTGTTAGCTGCACATCGCAAGTCAATATACGGTTCATTTGACCAACAAAGAACAATTTGCTAACCACACCTAGTTATGTAACGCTCATGAGATTTGAATAGTTCCTCACATTCGTCGACTAATATGATTACCGTTTACGAAATAGTAAACTGTCAATTGGCAGTAATGCGCCATACCAGCGGTTCCCAAACTTTTTTTGTTGGCGGCGCCTTTTGTAAACTTATTAAACCTTGCGGCTCCCTCATAAAGCCAAAATGTTTAAACTGCATGTATTGTATATTGTATATCCAGACTATGACATGCATTTGGATAACTATTCATACTCTTTAAAACTATTCACTAAACTACTAAAGTGACGAACAGTCAATTTATGCAAAGCAGTTATTTGACAAACCATTATTCGAAAACAATGCCATGTTAGTGAGCAAATAAAAAAATTGTGAAAAAAAAACAATAAATGCAGCAACTTCCGCATGCTTTCGCGGCGCCCCTGGCAAAGTCTCGCGGCTCCCTCCTTTAGTTTGGGAACCGCTGCGCTATACCAATCATATCTCAAATCATTTAGAAGAATATTTGATTGACAGATATTGACGAATGCACTACTCCAGCCAATAACTGTGACGGAAACGCCACGTGTACTAATACAAACGGAAGTTTTACTTGTACATGCAAGACGGATTTTACTGGCAGCGGAACCACCTGCACGGGTATTTCATTTACAATTACCTTCACTTTTCAACTGTTTGGTTTGTGTTTATGTATATCAGTTTTTTGATAACGTAATATAATCTCAGATTTTGATGTGTGCGCACACTTGGGAGCAAGCGCATGCAGTGGTCGTGGAACATGCAATGATGGATTGGGTTCCCATTCTTGTGCTTGCAATTCTGGATATGTGGAAAACGCTGCAACCGATCCTGTGAGTTGCGATGGTAAGTCAATTTAAACTTACGTGCAGGTGATAATTGCAGTTATTGCGTTATTTTAAATCGTTTTCCAATAGCTTAATCGGTCTAAAAGTGTCATTGTTAATATTTTTTGTTTCTATAGATGTGGACGAATGTCTAAGTAACCCCTGTGACACGAATGCAATTTGCACCAATACAGTAGGTAGTTTTACGTGTGCCTGCAACAATGGATACACAGGCAATGGGGTTACATGTAGTGGTAAGTGCGGAAATAAAAATCTAGGGACAAAGCAATAAATCTAATGCATATTCTTTTAATGTTACAACAGATGTGAATGAATGTTTGGCTTCACCGTGCCACGCAGATGCCACTTGTACTAACACAGCTGGCAGTTTCACGTGTAGTTGCAATTCGCCCTCTGTGGGAAACGGGTTTAGTTGCACTGGTGAGTGAAATGAAGATATAAGGTGGAGCTGTTTTTTTTCGAAAATAAAACGACCAATTTTTTTTAGGTTTGATTCACTCGTACGAATTTAGAGGACAGATGGTTACACAAGAAGACGCAACAGGGGCAACCGTGGCAAACCGAAACTCTGCGATTCAAACAGCCGTAAGTTTACACATCGATCTGAGCGTCCATTTCGCCAACACAATGTGCGAATTTGTATTTCATCAATTTTTTTTCTCTAAGATACCAAGCATTTTGGACGAATTGGTAAACTCCACCACGTTTGGTTACAACGCAACTGGATTGTCTGTCACTCTTGAAGCTGTAAGCGGCACAGCAAGCAACACCAACTACATAATCATAATAATCTTTGTGGGTGTGAGCGACACGAGTGATGAACTGCAGGCCCGATTCAATTCGCTTACAATCGTAACGATAATCAACACCAAACCCATTGACTCAATTGGAGGTTGGATCTAACATATTATGCGAAATCATATGTTGTCTAGTAACAAACATTTACAGATTACGACGAATGCACGACCAACTATGGTAACTGCTCGACGAACGCAACTTGCGCTAACACAAATGGAAGCTTCACATGCACCTGCCAAGCTACCCACGCCGATAAATCAAGTCTTACCGGTTTAGCCAACGGGGTGGTGTGCGGTACGTGTCCAAATAAACCACTGAGTGCTTCAAAATTAATTCTGCGGAAAACGAAATTTTTATAATAATTTATCTCAATTCCAGATCTGCCAACTTCCTTTAACTGCACACAAGGCGAAATTTCCTTGGAAACCTACGCACCATACTTTACTAACTTGAATATCGATGTAACAACGTTGACTTTGGGCAGCTGTTTGGGAACTACAGTGGGCGACTATCACACCTTCACCGGACAATGCGATCCTGTAGTTTCAGTAAGATTTTAATACATATTCGGTCATAACATACTAAACGCTTATTTATTTTGAATTAGTGAATAACATTTCAATTTACTTTTTGTGCTTTACAGACGACATCCACAATTCTAACATACTCTTGGAATCTAACTAATATCAACGAATCAGCAACGGTTGTATTTGGGCAATTTGTGAACATTCCCGTTCAGTGTAACTTTCCAGCAAGCTTAAACGTATCATTAAGCATTAACGCAACTCGATCGTAAGTTTACTTTCACCTGGAACTTACACTATAGAATATCAATTTGTGCAGATCTAGGAAGTTTTTGGTTTTATTTGCATGTTATATCTTCAAAGAAACACATATATGTAATAAGTTGCTAATATGTTAATAGTTCCCAATAAAAAATCGGTGATCATCTAGACATTCTAGAGTAATCTTCATTATCTAATAACAGAGAAATCGAGCAGCCGGCTATTGACATTGGAGTGGGAGTGAATGTGGATTTTGTTGTCGAACCGTTTTTCGATGTTGCCTTCGCCAATAGAGTAAATGGCCCTGTGACAACGAATACTGCGATTTTTGCAAGGGTAAACAGTTAGGGTTTAAATAACATTTTTATGAAATAATCTTAAAATATTTATATTTTATTTATAGATTGGTTCAACACAAAGTCTGGCTTCGAATGTAAAGCTAGTTATAGAAAGTATCACGGCAGAAGCCAGCGACAACTCAAATTCAGTTGCGCTTGTCACGTAAGTAACTATTAATGTACTTGTCATGAATTATCGTCTTTTAAATTTAAAATCAACTTAATTCGAACAGGGGGAGCTGCATTGCTCCAAATCCGACTTTACCTGGTTTGGAAAGTCTCATTGGTCTTATTAGCCAAGGCATCAGCAGTCAAGCTGTTGCAAAAGTGCCAGCACTGTTCTTTTCATCCGGTTCATCCACAGTTTACAACTTCCAAGTGGCTACCTGTGTCGAATCAGCATCTTCCGTTTGCGCACCAACTGTACGTATTATAAGGGTATATTGATCGTTTGGGTAATTCTGCAATGCAAGTTAACCTCATGTAAATTGAACTTGAAATTCACACACAAAACCATTCTTGTTTTAACAAAAGTTTGGGTATGTGATTTAAACCTAATAGCGTAAACATTTGTGTTTAAAAAGATTACATACCTTCCTACATTGGAAAACTATTCTCAACTAATTAATCAATAACTACACAAAGAACACCTTTATTTAGCTCTGCTTAACACTTACAAAACTGTACAGCGAGACAAGAAACAATGGCGTGAAGGCTAGTTAATTCTCTTAAATATAGATACGCATAGAAACTAGGATATAATATTGTTACCTAACATTATATGTTATATTCATAGCGTTCAAACCTTACATCTACATTTCCCGACACAGTGTGCATCTGGAAGACGTAAACGGTCGACAATTACTTTGAGAATCCGCCAAGCGAGAGATGTTTTAAACAGCGGTTCTGCAACGTTTGCCCTTGTCCGCGCTTATGGTAAGAAGCATTTTAAAATGGCTACTTGGTTTGTAAGCAAACAGGTCATTGAGCTAAACCACCTAACGTGGTATGTACATTTTTCAGATGACAAGTGCACCAAAGATTGTGGGGCGGGAGCATGTGTGATTGACCAAGTCATCCAGGCTGAAGTATGTTGGTGTGGTACTGGCACTTACAAAAACAACGCTGGAATTTGCGTGCCAGGTAAAGTGTTATTTCACAATAAAGAGATAAATTTATTGAGATTTGAACCATATTAAACGTAGATTTGATTTCAGCAAACACACCAGTGCAGCCGAACGACAACAACATTACAAAAACAGAAGATAAAACCACGCTTTACGTTCTGATCGGTCTTGGCTGCCTTGTTGTCGTGCTCATCACCGCGTTGGCCTTAGCATTTTTCTACCGCAAGCGAAATGTTAGCACAAAAGATTACCAATTAAGCCACGTAAACACTCATGCGATATCTACTTAACATTTCCAGTGCATTTTTAAGTTTCCGGTATATCACATAATTATGAATCTCCCACGATGAAATTTAAGGCATATTGTTTACTAGTTTATGACAAATTTTCAAAACAATCTTATATATAAATATGTAGTCTTATATATTCATATATGTTGCATAACTAATAGTTTTCAATCGTTATATATTCGTATTTACTTAAACTCAATTAAATCTATTTGTCAAGAAATATGTGTCCGACAAGAATGTTAGTTCCTGTTTGTTATAAAATAATAATAATTAAGTAATACGCACATGCCTTTAATCCCGACGACGAGAAAACTGTACAGCGATCATTTGATATTGAAACTAAGCTAGGATCCTATTTACTCTTAGATGTGCATCAGCGTCACAACTCTATATCCTATAAAGTATCAATTGATCTGTATTGTGGTCTCCAATAAATCAAGTTATAACAGTAGTTCAGGGCACACCCGTATAAACAAAAATGTGTAGTTTGATTCACTACTATTTAGCACTGCCGTGCCCTTGTGTCATTATATAATAAATCCAAAAAAAATGTGTACTCGATTGTTTTTAGCCAAAGATAAAGGTGACTGGATAAATGCTCCGCAAACATATGAATGTAAGTGTTGCGTAGACGCGGTAAAAATCGGACTTTTGGTAGTCATTTTGACAAGAAATTTGGACATGAAAATAATTCTTTCCGTACCAAACCTACGAAAAAGCCTGTCGGGTGTAATAGCTAAGTAGGCTATACTAAATAATGTGCATATAAACATAATTAAAAAGAAAATATTAAAAATTAACAACTAGACTAACTTTGTTTATTTCGAGCACCATGGCAATATGTTTGCCAAGCAATTTGAACGGTCAAGATAATATTCAATATCGAACGAAAAATGAAGAAATACATATGTCAATTTTATAATAACAAACCTATTATAAAAAATAAAAAATAAAAATATATAAATTTTTTTTACCGGGCTAAGTTTCGAACCCATGATGGGCTCGTCACCAGGACC
Organism: Ciona savignyi; assembly: GCA_000149265.1. Classification (NCBI taxonomy): domain Eukaryota; kingdom Metazoa; phylum Chordata; class Ascidiacea; order Phlebobranchia; family Cionidae; genus Ciona; species Ciona savignyi. The sequence continues at coordinate 172,953 of CH001698.1, read as the reverse complement.
GTTTTTTGTATAAGAGTCGGTATATGTATCGGTGACGTTAACCATTTGGCCACACGACCGTTTCGGGTCGTGGAGAAAAATTAAAAAAATATCATCCACGCAGTAGCAGTAAAGAGCAAAAGTAGATTAGTATACCATATGGTGAACCAACAAAACACGGTCGTGCTGTGGGGGTACTGTACATACATAATTTATGCATTTATCAATTGATAGGTTTGACCCAAGCCGCTAAAATAAATAAAATATCGCGATCATCGTGTTAGCCCAAAGTACGTACGACGATTAGTATATAATCAAAACAACTTATGGCAAATTGAATGACATACCTCCCATGTATAATATTTAATATTATTTAATGATTACCATTGGTTTGTCTTAATGTGTATAATTTGAAAAGTAGCACTAATTTTTGTAAAGAACAGCAATCAAAAGGTTTGAAGGACAGCATAGAAGAAAATCATGCATTTCCGTAACTGGAAACTTACTAACCTAATAAGCTATATTTGGCCAGACAATAGTGGTTATCTACTACTATTGTATAACACAAAACTTATTTTTAAAACAATTTTATCGCATAAAGTCAGTGAGAGATTTCCCTATGTTATATAAAATTTACTTTACCGTCTGAATTAACTTGGTTTTACAAACGTGGGTACATTTTACATAACTCAAGATTTTAGAGGCGTACTATATGCGTCAATGTCTGCTAGAAATAAAGAGGCGTTAATATATGTGTATTGACGTCCAAAACCTGAACGACGAACTGTACGTGAATACTTACATAGTGAGTAAGCAATGGACGTTAAGTTCAAAACATCTTTTCAATTAATACATCTATTTTGGATCACCTTGAAGGCGTGGACCAAACAAAACCATTACACCATGGCCGGTTCGATAGAATGAGAGGAAATCTATTGAATATAAAATAAATTCATGACCGTGAACGTATAATCAATATATTTAATGGAACTCCAAAAGATGAAATGACAAATATTCCGAACAACACATTGGAAAATAAAGGATAGTTTAAGAAAGAATTAAATGACATAAACAGTAATTGACATAAAAAATTAAAAAATATGTCTATTATGGTCCACTGTATATATAATGGGAAACAACCATACTAGTTTATGGGTCTGAAAATAATAATAAGCTATTAAAGGACCTAATAAGTTTAGATGTTTTAAACATATACCCTTAAAACAAGTATAGTTTAGACGGCATATTTCGAAAGTTTCGTACTATTGAGTATAAATAGATCCAAATGTCATGGGTATACAAAGGAATTAGAGGGGCACCGGGGCCCTTAAACGTCATGAAAGGCCAAACCCTATCCCCTATCATGTGCATCAAGCGTATCTTAAACACATTTGGACATCTTAACCTGGGTGTATCATATAGATATTTGGTTTTGTTAGTGTAAGTGGAGATTTAGTTACAGAAAACGTTATTTATAATGTTTAGCACTACTACGACATTTGAAATCGCTTTAAACTAAGCTTACAGTGTTTTAACTAAGTCTACAGTTCCAGACTCTACAGTTCCAGATAAAAATTATTATTTACGGTAAAAGTACATCTGAAATTTCTAAAGATGAAATTTTGTTTTGTGTTGATGGCAGTTCTGTGCATGACTGGTAGCCATACGGCAAACGCCGCCAGCCCAATTGGTATGAATATCCCGCACAACGCTAATGGTGCGATCGATTAACAGTGTTTTATCTTTTGTTGCAGTACTTACTCTTTTTGAGTTGTCGATTCCCAATACTATTGTGGTTTTCTTTGCATTCGACAATCAAGCTGCCGGCATAGCAGGAATTGGTATATTTAATACGACAGCATCAATTACACCAGGTAACCCAATTTAAAAATAAAAAATATCACCGTTAATAAAGATTAACTAAAGTTCGTTTAATATAACAAACAGAATGGGCAAGACAGTAAGTGAATATTGATCAAACTTAACATTTCATAAAACTTTGTAAGATTTTAGTGGTATAAGACGTTGCCTACAATTTTATGTTTCACCTACCTAAACGGAACAAATAACATCGTTTATGGTTATAGATAACCAATCAGCATATCATCTCATTAGCAAAGTTAATTTCTAGAGCTTCCCCATCTCATTAGCAAAGTTAATTTCTAGAGCTTCGCGCTGAATATATAATATTAACAGTAAACTTTTTTCATAAGTTGCAAATATTTGCGATCTTGGTTTTGGAGTGGACGGTTACCCTTGCGCGAAAGAGGCAGATTGTCTCCAGACGGATCCGTTTCTTGCTCAGTGCAAATGCCGTAACGGTTATCTGACCGTCAATGATGCACCGAGAACCGGAGCATCAGGTGATTTATTTCCCGACGGTTTGAACTGTCAAGGTAAGCATAAGTTTAGATCATTAACATAACAAACCTATAATAAATACAAACGTGCAGCTAAAACGAACAAAAAAACTACCAAAGATTTTAGTATCAATAAACTATTTTTTAGTATTTCTTTCTATCTCTTACTTGTTTATGTGGTGTTTAATATATGATTTTGTAGCGTGAGTTGATTCTGCGAAATAATAAAGATATCTTTCCAGATGTTGACGAATGCACAACAAATCCTTGTCCAAGTACATCGACTTGCGTTAATACCGTTGGTTCGTTCGTTTGCGTTTGCAACACAGGATACACTGGCACAAACTGCACAGGTGCTTTAACCAAAATATTCAGTATTTGCGTCAAGACTAAAATTGTTCAAGTAAAAATAACATTGTATTTGTAGATATCAATGAGTGTGTAACCGGTGCTGCTATTTGCCCTGCGAATACAGCGTGTATGAATACTCCAGGGAGTTTTACCTGTCCATGTATGACTGGGTTTACTAGAGGCAGTACAGTCGGCTCTTGTACAGGTATGACAATAAATTTAATTTTGATTGAAAATTTTTTTATAGTTTATATCGTCTCGATAATCACTTAAGTATTTACGCAACACTAAAAGATTAAAAACATTTTCGTAATCTTTTGGGTAATATTTTACCGCAACTGGAAAAATTATATAATAAATTGAGTTATTAGTTGGGTTTTAGTTTTTTTTTTGAATGATAAAGCGGATATACACAGCAAGGTTTTTATAATAAGTGAAAATTCAAGACGTCGCCATTTAGTCCATTTAACATAAAAACGAATTTTAATAAAGGAGTTTTTAAAATTGTATTTCGCCTATCCCAATATTTCCTATTACGTTAGGCAAAATAATAAAATCTAATTTTGAGCTTTTGCAGACATTGATGAATGTGTGTCGAGCAGTCCTTGTCACTTAGGATCCACATGCGTAAACACCGTTGGAAGTTTTATTTGTAATTGTGGACCCAGTTTAGTAAGTCACGGAGGAGCTTGCGTGTGTAAGTACAAATCATGAACTGTGCACAAATAATAAGGTTTAATTACGATATAAAGAAGAGTGGATTTGTAAAAGTACATTTTCAGCACCAAACATTAACGAATGCGCCACTGGAACACATAATTGTCATGTGAATGCAACCTGTGTGGACAATTTCGGCTCTTTTACATGTTTGTGTGATACCGGATACACCGGCGATGGAATATCTTGCTCAAGTAAGTACAAAACGTTAAAGCAATCTTTAAGAAGCAACCATTGCAACTGCATAATTATAAACTTGTAGCTGTTAACAGTACATAGAATAAAAACTTTATGTTAAATAACGTTTCAGATATAAACGAATGCGCACTGTCACCATCCGTTTGTTCCATCTTCTCGTCATGCGTGGATACAGAAGGAAGTTTTATCTGTAATTGTAACAGCGGTTATACAAAAATTGGTACTACATGCGTTGGTACGTCAAACAAGAAAACATTTAATACGGATTTTAATTTTATTTGTATTTGCAGACATAGACGAGTGCAGTATCGGTACACACAATTGCAGTACCCCACTTGCTACTTGCGTGAACTTGCCTGGAAGTTTTTCATGCTTTTGTAAACCAGGCTATTTTGGAAACGGTCGAATTTGCACTGATATCAACGAGTGTGTTCTGGGAACGAGTGGTTGCGACCCAAACGCAAGTTGCACCAACACCGCAGGAAGTTTTATATGCACTTGTGATACAGGACTAACTGGTACCGGTCTGACATGTACAGATGTCGATGAGTGCAACCTTGGGTCACACTCTTGCAGTGTGGATGCCTCGTGTACAAATACTTTCAAAAGCTTTGTTTGCAAATGCAAATCTGGATTTACTGGAAATGGCAACATATGTTCTAATATTAATGAATGTACAACCCACACTAATGTTTGCGATCCAAATGCAATTTGTACCGACACTGTAGGAAGCTTTACCTGCAGTTGTAAAAGTGGGTACAATGGAAACGGTTTTCTTTGTACAGGTTTGTTTATTGAGTTTTAAGTTCCGTCTAACTAAATGTTGATAACCATGGCTTTTTTACCTTTCACGTAACTAGATATTAACGAATGCGTCAGTGGAACGCACAGTTGCTCAACAAATGCTGTATGTATAAATATGCCAGGAACTCATACATGTGCTTGTACGACTGGTTATTCTGGAGACGGGAGAACTTGTTTAGGTAACATGTCTGTGCTTTGCTGCGATACTACATATTGATATATTAAATGAGTTACATATATGTAGATATATATTTATGTAAATGTTTTATTTAGTGTTTTTATGATAAAAACATGTTATAAAGAAGTAAGTATACTGACAGAAAAACATATTTCCCAGATATAAATGAATGCGTAACCGCAGTGCACAACTGCAACGGCAATGCAACATGTAGTAACACAGTAGGATCGTTTACTTGTTCCTGTAATACTGGATTTCAAGGAGATGGCATTTCTTGTATGGGTAAGAACAATTACATAGCGAGGGTATATTAATTTTAGATAACAAAGTTGAATGTTTATTTAACAGTATGATATACTAGAAAACAGACTGGTATATCCAACCTTCTTATTTTTTTACACAAATATTACTTTACAGAAATTGACCGCTGTGCTGTCTTAAACTGCTCGACTGATGCAACGTGTGTCACGACAAGCGGCAGCTACATTTGCCAATGCAACACCGGTTATAGTGGTGACGGAAAAACATGCATAGGTAATATACAATATATTATGTTGTAGTGTACGCACTTATGCGTAAGATTACAAAAACATGTTTTTCAAATCTAAACTAGTTTATAAATGTTTATCAGATTTGGAAACTTTACTTTTAAACGTTGTTGTGGGATAAATATTGGATTCCTTTTCATTCTTCGTAAAATTTCAAGAAGGTTATGCTATTCTGAAGTTATATTTAAATATTGCATTAAAGTATCGGAAACTGTTTGAGCATTTTAAATAACAAAACAAGCACATTTATCTGGAGGGGAACTGTAGCAATTATACAGCCTCAACAACCAAACGGACTATAATAATTTAAAGATGATAAAAGGGATAAGCCTACAATCCTCCTTGACTTTGGAGTAATTGTTTGAGGTCTTGCCCAATATTGTTGATACTAGATTAATTTTTACACCCCGGTCGATACAGACATCAATGAATGTGCAATTAATACACACAACTGCCACACTAATGCTGTGTGTTCAAATACAATTGGAAGCTTCACATGTACCTGCTCTGCTGGTTTCATGGGTGACGGGGTGACTTGCAATATCGGTAAGTATGTGCACGCATGCAGTTTTAGTACTTTAGTACTTTTCTAATCACTTGTGGTTTACACGATCTCATAATCATAGGGAATTCATCTAATTCATCGATGCAAGCTTGTGTTATTATTTCAGTGCTGTTTTCGTTTATCATATCAATAGCGTTGTTATAAAGACACCGTCCTTGCAGCAGTAACAGAGGGTAAACAAACAATTAATCAATTAACAAAACTTAATAACTTGCATGATAGTGAAATCAAAGTATTAGTGTGAGACAAGTAAAGCTGCATTATGCGATCTTGCTACTTATTTATCACCAACAAAAATTAGATAATAAATTTCGCATGACAGTTTGACTAGCCGGTAATTAGTTATAATTGTTTTATTAGTTATAACCAAAAATTTATAATTGTTTTATACGGTTATAAATTTCTTTTTTTGCAACAGCGAAAAGTGTAAAGTACAACCCATGGCTTCAGTTCTTCAGAACCTATCCATTCGGTGCATTTAAAATTTTTGGTCTTCAAGCAAATATTAAACGTCCAAGTTGGTGGTGCCGCTTGCAGCGCCCTTTCGGATTTCTCAAAGACTCCAACTGCCCTTAATTAAATATAAAGTTTAAAAATGCTAATTAGAGTATAGTATTAAAACATGTATATAACAGGTAATAGTATATTTTACCGCTGTCATATGGATGTATTATCATTTAGTTGTAGCTTACTGCTAATTAGAATAAAATCCCTTACTTGGTACTTGTAATCCAACAATTTCTGAACATACAGTCAGTGATTTTTAAATACAGTAAATACCTGTAAGAAATTTAGCTATACTGTAGAACTGTTTATACCAGGCGATAATAAACAATTGGCCAGCAAGAAAAAGTTTATATTTTGTTGCCAAGATTGACAAGGCAAGAATATTGCTTAGAATGGTATTTAAAAATGTACAGAAATAACAAAAGCCAGGTTTACGGCGTTTGCTATTTATTTTGCATTTCGCTTTAATCTTAAACGACAGCTGTCATTGAAAAGTATTATAGGCTAAGAGATTTAGTTTTTGAGGGTTTGGCCATTAATAAAAAGGAACACTGTACATCATTAATGTGAACGGGAAGTATACAAAGAGCTGTAAAACTGTGTCCTAACAAAAAATTGTAAAATTGGCCAAAAACATAACCTACAAGGTAAGGCTACCGTGGTAATAAATAACCAAATCTTTCAAAGGTACAAATAAAATAAAACAAAATATAATTGCATGTTGAACAGATTACTATAATGAGAATTATGCGGAAAAGTTTAACCATCACTTTATAACACATTCTGTATACGGTAGTGGAAATGACAATCATGAAAGTACTCAAATGTAAGTGCTTATTGCAGGAACTGTTATAAAAGTAAAAAAGAAGCTTTCGTTACAATTAGTCGACAGTTGACGTCTCGCTAACGGCGGATTTAGTTTCTTCATCTGATACGCTTTTTCTTTTTAATTTCCACCTTTTATAACAAACGCCAAATAGTAAAGCTGTCAGAACAACGTGTGGTATTCCAGCAAACACTATTAACCAGGAATATTCCACTATATGAGCCTCCGATACTTTAGGTTGTTTTACAAATTCCTGATCGAAAACTTCAGCCAATGTCAGCTCAACCGAATTATTCATACCAATCTTTGACGATACCCGATCCGATTGTACGACTGTAAGTGGTAGATTTTTATTGATTTCCTGCCCGTTCGCAGCTGCCATGATGGTTCTGTTAATGTTTTTAATATTTGGAGCATTTCTTTTCGTTGTTGCGTCAGTAGCCCCTCGAAAACCGGCACCAGTTGTCATTTCAACAAAATTTGGTGAACTAATAGACACGTCTTTCACTGTGGTAGTTGCAGTTTCTACAATTTTGATATTGTTTGTAATCGGAAAAATAACCGTTTTGGCGGATATCTTAACGTGTAAGGTATCATCTGTTGTAACTTTCCAGTTCTTTTTGTTGCCCTTTGCATGACCTTGTTTCTTTTTGAATTGATAAGGACAAGCTCCAATTTTGCGGATCTGTATTAAACGTATATACATTAGGTTACACGCCAGTAGGTCAAATATTTGTCCTAATTTAGTTAAAACTAGATAGTATCAACCAATACTATTTCTGCATTCATAAACGATTGCTTCCTTGGTTATTTATTCACTTCTGCTATAACATTTTGCAAGCAGAAACAAATGGGTTTCCGAGTTACCTTTCCAAACTTGATATCCATGTTTTAGCAAGTCTAAAATTTACTAGCTAACATATCTAAAGAGTCATCAGCACGGGATATCTTAAACTTATTTTCTTTGTACTAAAATCCATTATCGACTTATGTAAATTTAAACTGGTTAGATTGTTTATGCATACGTATGAAAATTGCAATTTAGGGTATTTTTAATGGTAACTGTGGGTATGTTGGGACAATTTGTCACTTTTTTATTTTATTTTATTATTTTACCACTTTTGTTTAATTTTTCAAGTAAATTCCCGAAAATCGCCTGATTTAAGGAAAAATTATCGCCTATAATTTAAAAAATGATCAAACCATAATAGCTCCAGAAGATTCAGCTTGATTAACTAGGCATGTACTTCCTTTCTAAATGGAGCGTGGTGAGACTGATCTCTAGTTTCAATAGATGTGAATTTATGAGAATTTCCCGGAAAAGGACCTTATACCTTTACTATTTTAAAAGGACCTTACCTTTACTACTTTCTTTTCGTAACAAGCATTTACTCGCATTTGGCACTCGTCTTTATAAGTCTTTCCATCTGTTCCACAAACAGTTTGATTTACATATGACGAAGTCAAATCAAAAACGGCGGATCGTCTGACACGGCGTCTGTGTCGTCTGCCTCGGCGTTGGCGTCTTCTGCGGCGCCTGTGTCTCCTCTGTAGAAATAAACGAATATTTTATGTAAGTTATACGATATTCCAGTTTTCTAATGACAAAATCAAGCATTTTAAATGCAAAATTTGCATTCAAAAGTAATATGCAATACATCAAATTTACAACAATTGTTATGAATCTTAATTTGATTTAAACTACGATAAACAACTTTACCCAGTGCACATCTGAATATTCAAAGTCTCCAATTATATCGAAGTTAGTGTTTCGGTAAAGCTGCTGCCTTGACATTCCTGGTTTTATTCGGAGGGCGCTAAGCTCTTTCACGCCATCCAGCGAGTCAATAACGGGCTCGGGCAACTCCATTTCATCGGCGGGGATCGTGGTGGTGGTTGCCCGCGGAGTTGTTGTTGTCGTCTCAAGGCTGTATTGTTCCAAGTCTTCGGAAAATAGCTGGGATTTGATCTCAGGCACAAAAGCGTAGAGTTGGCGTAATGTTATTCCACCAAGTTTTGATATTGATGTCTGCTTGGATACGGCTTCTAAAATTGTATAAAATTTCGTTAGAAATTGTACATGACATTTAAGTATAAAAAGACGTTCTCAAAGAACCGGTCAAGCGAACAGGATAAGTAAGCTTTCGACGCAGTAAAATATCTACAAATGCGACTATAAAAGGAAAGGGAAAATGCACCGTTATGTGTTAATGCATTTCGCTTTTTATATAACACGAATTCAGGTTGTGTGGCCGAATAATTACCGCGATATATATACCCACTCCTGTACAAAAACGGTATAAGTTTAATAAAAAATAACAACACGGTTGTGTGACTGAATGATAAACGCCGCCGATATTTATACAGAATTATATATATATTTATATAAAAGGTCTTTGGGACAAGTCAATAATGGGTTTAAACGACAGCCCTAAAAAAGAAAAATATATAAAAAAACAGTACCTTGGGAGCAAAGAGCTTCACACGAACACTCAAAATCGTCACTTCCGCTCGGCACACATACCCCTTGTAGACAGAATATATTTTCACAGGGGTCATTGGGTTTCGTACCTGAAGTCTCAGAGGATCCTAAACCAAAATAGTCAATGTTTGGTATAATGATGAGGTTGTAAAGACCACAGGACCATTTAAAAAGTGGTAATGTATAATATAAATATACCAATCATTTCTGCGCGAAAATTAGATCTGTATGCCCGTTTAGAAACCGCTGTTTCACCACAGTGGCGTTTTACCCACCAATAACCGTCTCGTTGTTTCTGCTGTCTGCTTCCACGCAATAGCCTCGATGCAGCATCGTAATAACTCGCTGTTGCTGACAAGCGGCAACTCGCATCGAGCATAAGGTCGGATAGTTCTCGCCGTCACTTCCACATAACGGATTGATCATATCTCCTGAATTTTTTGTTCTAAATTATTATTTGAAAAAACGACAGTTCACCGAGGGTAACAGCGGTTGTCACGAGGATACGAATGTTGATACAAATGTGATTTACTAATAAATTAAATGGTTTGTGTTCCAAATTATGTTCAAATTAAACTGCATCGAAAAACTGTAACGTTTAAACATGTATATATAATTTTAAGTTACAACAATACAATTTATTTTTTTCGAAATCCAGAACTAGGAATCTATAAAACAAAAATTCAAACTTGTAAAGAATTTAGGTGTAACAGTTGTGTAACCACGCACGAAATATACAATCGAACACAAAGTGCTACATACTTATAATTACGACAGCCTACCTGCACAGTTCAAAGCGTTGCAGATCGAGATATCAAGATCGTCTTCAGATCCTTGTTCCGGTTCAACTACTTGATTCGATCCTGGGTCGCATACAAAACATTAACTGGGCTACTACAAAGCTTATGGTAGATTCCCGAAAATAAAGAATTTCCAGATGATGTTACTTTGGTACGGAAAAATTTATAATGCTCACCTTTAGCAGCTTTACAGGCTCCGACATGGTCAATTTCAATCTCGATTTGTTCTTGGCAAGCTGCTTCTCTCAGATAACACTCATTGTAGTAGCTTCTTCCGTCCGTTCCGCAAACTGTGTACGCTGATCTATCGCTACAAACTGTAGCAAAACAAATAAGTTCGTAAAGGATATATTTAAAGGACTATAGGCATCGATGATTTTTTGTTGTCGTCAACCTAAACTTTGTTAAACCTATATCTTTCGGACATTTATTAAACCTAAACTTATCAATTTCATGCTATACTTTTCACTTATATATAGCATACATTTTTGGAACAAATCAAAGCTTCTATAATCCCTCACCCATAACGCAGAGACACGGCCCGTCCTCTGAGTCAACGTCACACACAGCACCAAACTGGCACGTGATCCCGTTACCACAGTGCAGGTTGACGTCAGACCCTGACCCTGAGCCTTCCTCAGAAAGGGCGCCATGTAATTGTATTTGAGAGGTCACGGGAGGTGGCGATTCTGCAAGTTAGAGGGCTTGTTAATTTGTACGCGAAATGAAAAGAGTTTTAAAAACGTTTGATGCATAGCACAAATATTATTTTTTAAATTATATAAAATATTATTTTTAAAATGCAAAGATAATACCAAACGAACAATGCCATACCTAAAATATATTTCCACAAAACAATATCAATACTTTACATAAGCAACTCTTTAAAAAAGAAACCGTCGTTATACGTAATTCAGTCTGCGTATATTGTGTTATAATTTTGGTTAATTAGAAACTTTACCTGTTTCACAACGTCCCCTTTTACGCACTGTGATTGGGTACTGGCACCGGCAAGACGCCAGTCTTAACTCACATTCATTGGAATACGTCCGACCATCGGAGCCACAGACCAAGTTCAAAGCTGGGTTGGTTCTTGAACGACCAGCAAATGACTGACAGTGCATAGTACAACGGCAAATAGCTGTACAAGTATGTTAAAATAAACAGATATACTAAATTGTCGATTTAATATTAATGAAATCAACTTTAAAATCCAATTCAATTCATTTTATTTTTCGACTTTTAAACACTTTAATTAAATTAAAAAATTAATTAAAAGAAAACTTTTTTTACTTAACAGTAAGTCAAGAAAATTCCGATATAACCTAAGGGTTACCTAGTCTTGGTGCCTTATGTATAGAAAATAACAGCGATAATTTATATATACGGAATAAAAGTAAACATTTATTTAATAACATAAAAATGTATATACAAAAAAAATATTTAGAAAATAACAACAAAAATTTGTATACACAAAAACATATAATAAAACGCGTGATATTATATATTTTGGAGTTTCAGAAAAGTATTATACAAAAGCATTTCTAATTAAAATATTTTATTTTAATAACCTTCAGACGAGTTGTCTTTCGACTTCTCGTGTCGCCTGGAAAGAATTATATCAGAGCGACTTGACCAACAAATGCCTCCATACCGACAGTTGGACAACGGATCGCAAACTGCATCGCTTGTGAACGATGCGGCTGGTTCAAGGGGATTCCTCCAACATTTTTCTGTTCTCGCCGCATCGCTCATGACAGATTTGTACAGAGCTGTGATGAGAAAAATACCTGAGTATCCTGGAAAATCGTCCATCAATCAAATCTATTGCATAATATATTAATAATTTGTTTACAAAATGTATACATAATTCCCGAATGTATACATTATTTCGAAGCATCATTAACTGAGTTTTTTGGCGGGAGATGCAATATTAGATAATTTTCGGCAATTTCCACGAAGAGACAGAAGATTATATAATCATGAAGAAGGAAAGTACACGAACAGGGGGACTTGATATAATCGATATTACCGTTGATTGTGTACAACACTGGTCTCAAAACCACGAATTACCACAAGCCATCATTATTAATCGCTTATGAGGATTTGTTTTAACGATGCGCCTGTCAGATAAACTGAGGGAATATTGAGATTGAGTGTGACAAATTCACTTGAGATATGAACAAACATGTATATATTTGTTGCTAATTTTACGTATTGATATATTGGTGGTCCGAAAATTACACATCCTCTATATTTTCTGTATAAAATATAAAAATGCCTTGTTTAACGACTGCAGTGATTGGTGGCGCGAGTTCACAGATATACTTCCCAGACAGGCAAGTACTGAAATTCCATTTAAGCGTACAGTACATATAAACAACGTATAACTAAAATTGTAAAACACAATTCACAACACCAGAAATAAAAATGATCACGCAATGAAGTTCGTCAAACAATGTACGCCAAATCTGCTAATGGAAATTAAACCAGTTTATATACCCGCCACGCTACAGCAAGCACAGCCGAGATTTAAGATTACTACCAGGTTAAGTAACCCGAAACCGAATATTTGAAACGTTCATGTATTTTTTCTCACATAACAGATGAAAGATTTATTTACCAAAACCAGCGTACATCTCAACGGTTAGTTTTGTTTTCTTTGTTACATGCATTTTACACATGATCATCGTACTAAATAATTTGACCAGCCGAGCCGTTTTATTGATTTTTAGTTTTGACTGATTTTTTTAACCACAGTCGTGCCGTTTTCTTATGTAAAATTAATCGTTTTAACAACTTACAGTATACGTACGTTGTTATTTTTTGGTCAAAAAATAACAATCGACCTGTGAAAAAAATAAGCACTTCAGAAAAGATTCCACACATTACCCCGGCTATTTTTAGTCTCGCCTCTGTCGCCACTCCCCCTATAAATGCGTCATAATCAAATCCATGGTTAAGTCGAACCCAACTTACCTTCAACTGGGTGACAGGTGCAGACGATTGCTGACGTCATAATTACCATGGTCCGTATATTTTGCCAGTGACGTTGGCAAATGTTTTTCAGCATTTTGAACACTCACAATGACTATATTACGCTATTGCATACTAAACTAAAAAGTTTTATCCAAAGTTAAAAAAACACCTAATTGCCAAATAAACATTTATAATCATTAATAAATAGATTTTATTATTAATGTATTTAATATTACCGTAGATAGTTCAAAGAAATGTGATTAGACTAAATGATTTAACATAATCATTCTACCACCACACAAAGAGCTTGATGACAATCATGATATTGTTAAATCAAATTATAGACCCATCTTTATTTAAAACCCCTATAAGTATTGGTTCAATAATATATTGATAATGTCGTGCCCTGAAGCAGTCGTGGCTTTGCTATCCAGCCACAGTTTCTAATTAAAAGTATCTAAGCCGAAAAACGTATCAATATATATGGACTAATGCGATGGATTAACTGTTGAAAATACACATGACGCAGTCTGAAAATAACATGTAACGTAAGACTAAATTTGGAATCAAAATGTACTTCTATCTTTTGAGTGACATATGCGATTAATCGATGACTAAGGCCAAGTTTAGTTTATGGTATCGGGTTACATTGTTTGGTTCTCCATACCCACATAGGTTATAGCTACTCGACAGAATTCAACTTAAATACCTGGTATGCAATAACCATGATAGGTAATCAAAATTGGAACCGCTTGACAAACGCACGCCGCGGTTACCTAAATCGGATTCCCGGGTTTAGGGCTAATTTCGTCGTCCCTTGCAATCCACACTGTCGAAAGAAGACTTTACAATTTTTATTTTCATTGCATGGAATTCTGATAGAATACACCTCATGAAAACAAGTAAAAACACATATTTCATATATATACTGACGGTTAAATTGCGCATTTTCTTACGTTTCTGTTGTGGCTTTAGAAAAGTTTTTAAAACTAACTTTTACCGGTAACGTTCTTGTCAAAGAGAACATTTGATAAGTATTTTTTTAACGCGGGTATTAGCAACTTAATATTAGAGATCGCTAAAACGTAATATCTAAGTTGGCTTATTAAACAGTAGTAAATTCAGAAACATAATAAAATGTTACGAGTTTTATATCTGTTCCATGCACTGAGCAGATTTATAGCTTTGCAGCCACCTATCGCAACAAAAACTTCCCACATAAAAACAATACTTTTGTGAAAAAATTAAAACTGTGTAAACCTCAATTTTAACTGTTCATTAGAAAGGGCTGCGCGGGCATTACAGAGCCAATAGTGGAAACTTGCCGTGAGCGTTTATGTGACAAGAAATGCTGTAAACATCCATGCGCCAGTTCAATGCGCTGTATACACCATATTTGGTGGCGTTCGGAAACTGGGAACAACGTATTTTTTAACCATTAGCCGCATGGGTTTTTACCAGGAGTTTTAACAGTTAGATTGACAAAAATATTAAAAAGGTCAACGTGATTATGTTTTTCGTTTTAATGCCCTGAAAAAGGGAAGCACCAATTGTTAGAAATTAAATTTGGGAAAAAAACATTATGCAACGTTTACTAGAATGCAACTTTGGCAAATTACTTGGTCATTAGGGTACTACGAAGCGTGAATATTGCGTAATTTGAGTGGAGTTTAACCACTGTGATAGGCTTAAGTGCATAATAGCAAGGTTATCCGATTTGGCATTCATTTCACAAGAGGTTTCCTTTTGTAGTAATCATCTCCTTAATAAAAAAGGGCACTTCAGTTAGACCGCGTCCTTGACTGCTAAAACTTACACCCTAAAATTGATCACTATAGATTTACGTCTAAAATCTCTGCAATATAATCAATACTGCAGATATAAAATCGCTCTTATATGATAACTTCAACACGTCTAAGGATGCCACCACCAGTCACACTTGCTAACATTTATAAGAAGTAATATAACCCGTTTATAATTCTGCAAAAACCATAACGAGCGAGAATATTAAAACTTGACGCGGCTGACAGGTCTTGGCGAAGTTACAGTTTGATGCGAGGCATGAACTAATCTCAGTCTGATCTCTGCACGCGTTGGCCAGGGGCGAAATTTGAGGAAAGAAGACGGCTGTCATTGACAGTGCAGACCTCCCTGGCAGAGCAATGAACCCAGCAGTAACCATGTAAAGCCGCTGTGGTGGCTTATGTGAAATTAAAACCAGGATCTTTTAAAACAGACGACACGATTTCGAAAACCTTTGGAAACCATGCTAATTAAACTTTTTGAAGTATAAAGATCACTGTGGCCGTGAATTGTACTCTTTTACTCTTTATCAGTTTATGTAGGACCAGTCGCCGTGATACTTCTAAACCTAATGATATCTATACATCGGCTTACTATAAAAACGTAGACGTAGACATATAAATATTAACTGTGAGTTTTTATACAGGCCAAAATAATGCAACTGGGCTTCCGAATAAAATCCTAATTAATAACTACGGTATAGATCTGTCGTAGATATAACTTAGCTTTTGTACAGATATTAGTATATATATATACGAACTTTCACTGCTGCAAACAATTGGTGCGGATTGTGTGATATATTGAACTTATTCACGCGTGACACCATGAAGTCTTGACCCAGATAAAAAATAAAATAATTTCTAAAATGTGACTAAATCTGTTAATTATTGATGATCTTGTAACATTTTTAGGACATATTAGCTAGGGGCTAAATTTTGGTGTTCTATTAACAAGAAAAACAATTCTGGGAGAGTGAATCAGCCGAACTGGAAAATTGTCTGCGCATTCTTATGATGCCGTATATGGAAAATGTACTTTCCAGGCTAAAGAGAAATTTATGAGGTTAATATATATACTTTGGTCATGTTTTTAAAAACGTTTCTTTAAAAAGTGATAAATGGACTTGCATGGTAATTTGTTAATCTGTTAACTTATTCTCAATTGAGAAACGCTAAACCACATCTCAGGGTTCCAGGAAGGCAGTGTTTAATTTACATGCCCATACATGATCATATACGATTACAGCTAAATTCAATGAAAATAAAGTGATAAAAGACAGTTAAAATCGAGCTGATGTTTTTCAAGTTCTCAGGTACTTCATCAACTTCACCTTGATTTTAGAGCCCCGAAAAGTGCCATCACGGCGCATAGGAAGGAAAGTGCGAAGGCCAACCATCCAACGACAAATGAATAGCCGAACCTGGAAGGATAGGGTACCGGGTGCTCTATAGTATACACCACCATGCTGGTCGCTAGACATAAACCTGTAACATATAAAATGTATAATGGCGCCGTTCGCAAATAGCAAATAACGTTAGGTTGCACACCGGTTTCGGTTCACGCTTTAAAATAAACCCTTTGATTATTTGTAGTCGAAATTCAAGTAAGCTTATACATGTCAAAACAGAGATTAACTCAAGTGCATTTATCATTCTATAAATCCGAGCTTAGTAATCGTAAAGAACTAAATACAATTCTCCCAAAATATATCAGCACACTTAAAACCGCACAAAGTTTATTTAAATACGGATTGTACTCCGTGACCTAATCGAAATCGGTTGCCCATTTAAAGTAGTGTAGAGACCAAGGTTATACATCTCCTATTTTTCATTCCCGGTAAGGTAGGGTGCGCTGTTTACACAGATGCGTTTTGTTGACAGTACACACTGTCAGATTATAGAAAAGTTTCCATTTCAGTAATATATTTAAATTCATGTTTACTTGTATATTCATACTCATATCACGTAAATACCGCACTATTTGTGCCATATTGCTGAATAACAGCTTATTATTCTTTATAATTCTCAAGTAGCTAACTTTACAACCATGCCCACTGGATCCATGAATATAGGTTTGACTCTGCATGTCGTCTATTATTTTTACGGGTCGTGGCTCGTGTCTATAGGATTCCTAGGCAGGTTCAGTTTTTCCTCGTAGATGTATCTCGCATATATCCGATTTTATAGCTCTCGTCGTCTAGCGTCAGACCATCACTCGGGTTATAATGCCTCTATTTTGTACAAAAAATCAGTAAAATAAAATCGGGAATCCCGAATGTAAACATGTTTCTCTCTTATGGCAAAATGCCTTAGCATGTTTCAACGATCCCCTTTTTCGCACCCGCCACTGCCTTACACCACCCTACGGATATCTTAATTCGACCATATACCACCGCTTAGCAAATATTTTTCAGGAAATGACAATTAACTTACTTGATGTAACATAACACAGCACAAGGCAAGCATCGACAGCAGGCCTGGATTTGCTGCTAGCTGCCAAAACCAATGACAGTATAGCTGAAATGAGAAGGAAAGCTGTTCCTGTAAGATGAAATGCTCTTACAGCTTGTATGTACGGTGGCACAGCTGGAAATTAATGAGTTCGATAAAGCTTATTTAGTATATGTTATTTTTCGCCTCTGCCTTACGGTCACATATATAACAGCTATTAGTAAACTTAACAAAAAGCATTAAAACGAAAAAAAGTAATTTAGAAAACAAAACGATAGAACAAGAAGCGGCCGCTAGTTAGTTATAGGTCTTCCTAGATCTAATTAATTTAAAATATGCCTAATCAATTATGCCAATATCATGTAAAATAATTCCTGTATGCAGTAATAAAATAAATGTAACCCACTGTTTGCATAAACCTTGGCGATTTGTTTTATCAACTGGAACATTGATATTTTTAACTTTACAAATAGAAAATATTGCCACGCCAATTACCATTACATAATTGTTATTAAAATTACGATTTGCTGGGGATAAATCGCTAGAGGTATGCTTAGAAATTATTTTCAACTATAACACTTACTGGTCAAAGTTGAGCAGCCGTAGTCTAAGCACTCCTGCCATAAACCACTTGAATATTCCTTTACTGTTCCCGAATTCACCCAGTTTGCTGTTGCTAACGCAATCATTGTCAAAAAGAAAGACACAGTCCCACCAGGAAATAAGACATATCCATAATAGTGCCTCATTTTCTCATAGAAAACTATGTTTTCAGCGATTATACGGGGTTGTGGCAATAGTGGGCTTGCGAAAGATCAAAGACACACTGTGGTAAAAACTTACATACGATACTTCACGACTGTTCAAAAATTGTAATTTATTCTTCATTACATACGCTTATAATCCTTCAGAAAGATTTACAACCGGACCATGCTGTACAAACAGCGACGATTCAAAAGAAGTACGAAATCCAAACAGCGCCAGACCCACCTAGATGAGTCTTCAAATAGAACCAAACCCGGTAGAAAGTAAACAAAAAATATCATTATACTACAATATATAGCTATAAAGCAGAATGGTCTTTTGATAGACAAGTCGACGTAACAAGATTTCCCGCATTAAAACCTACCAAAAGAGACGATGATGCTTTACTTTACGTTGGCTTAAAATCAGCGGCAAATACACATATGTTTTAACCAATATATTTAGCAACGTTGCTTTTATTAAAAATCAACAAAGTATAATTATAATTAAAAGCAATTAATAATAGTATACAGATGATAAGCAAGGACATTGCAAAAATGAATCAGAAAACTTAAGGAGGAGGATATCCATGTTTATCCCCGTGAATGGGAAAACCACACACGGGCAATCGTCAGTTAACACACGGGCAATCGTCAGATCACCTCGCGCCCACCGTCGGGTTACCGGAGCTATTGCAGTGTGTTGTATATGATAGAAACGTTTCTTAAATTTGGTAGAACCCATTTATCCGCTGGGTTCAGGCAATGTCCGTAAAGTGCCTTGCCCAACGACACAACCGACTAGCTAGCGACCAGTTTCACACCTGCATAAATGTCGAATACGCCGTAAGGTTGTACGAAGAGTAATAGTAAAGGATTTTTTTAAATAAAAATTTCTGCTAACATAATTTTTAATTCCAGTGTGCGGTAAGCATAGTGTAAAACTAATATGTAAAAATGACCATTAAATTTACAAAACACACACAAGCAGCTATAACACACTTATATCTATAAACTTACTTTCCTGTTTTATTTAGTTTTGTCTATTATTTGTCTAAAGTTGGAATTTTAAATGAACAAATTCTTGTTTACATGAGGTAAGGTGCTTGGTAGCCTGGCGGGACGTTCCGCAAGTTGATCGGCGGAAAAGCTTTCATGTTTATTTCGACGTCATATTCCGCAAATCTGTTTTTCTTGCGTTGACGGCGTATTCTGTAAACCAACAAGCCTGACAGTGGCAACAAAACAGCTGCAGTGCATATAGCTGCGATCGCGGCGGGCGATAGAATCTGGGAATTTACTTGCGCAGTGGCTTGAGTTGTCTTCACCACACTTTCTGAGGAATTGAATGGCGAAGACATCGTTTGAGTTTTCGCAGGTTCGCTTGTTAGTAATTCAGTGGAATTCATCGTTCTTGTTGGTATTGCAGTCACGGCAGTATAGGACGAATGTGTAGCAGTACCGACCGTACTAATTATGGTTGATTCGCTTTCTATGGCCGGCGACATCGAAGTTGACTTTTCGTACAAAACAGCGGATGTTGGCAAAATTGTTAATGCACTTTTCGTGCTGACTGCAGTAATTTCTTTGGTTGTGCTTGGGGAAGACGTTTCACTGAATGTTATTTCTGGTGTGGCAATGGTATTGCGGTATGTGTAGGTGGAAGTTTGCACGGGGGCTGAGGAGGTCGTCGTGCCCAGTAACGATGCTGTTGAAATTTCTTTGCTCATTGAGGTCGATTTAACTGGTTGAAATGTTGTAACTGGTAAAGCTGTTTGCATAGTTGTCGGGCTCGTCAATTCTTTTGTCTTGGCATTCGTTGTTCCGCTGGTTAACGTCGCTGTGCTTGTACCAGCATTGGTGACAATTGTCAGTCCATTGTTGTCTGTACTGGTAGATGCATCTGTTATTTGGTCTCCAACTGCGATGCTTGTCATAGATTGGTCGGTGTGTGTAAAAATGGGTGTGGCCGTAGTTGTTTCACCAAACTGAACTGTGGAATAGGCGTTTGTTTTCATAGTTGGAATCGTGAAAGTTGTCGAGTTAGTCAAGTTAGGAGTTAACTTATTGGATGTTGTCTGCCCGACAGTTGTTAATGGACCATTTTCTATTATAGTTGTAGTTTGGTACGTACTTGTCGAGGTGTAGAGATTAGGAATGGTTGTTTGATCAGTGAATTTGGGTTGTGGTCGCTGTGGCATTTACTAACGCGTTTACCGGTACAAGTATTTCCGTAGTTTCAGATATCTCCGTTGTAGTTTCATTTTTTCCACCAACAAAGCTTTGAGTGCTCGCTGTTGATTCTGCAGTGTTCATGGCTACCGTAGGGTTACCTGATGTCAGTTCTATAGCTTTGCTGAATAATGTCGTTGTCGTTAATTCCGTAACTGCAGGACTGCTTACTGTTTCGGTTGTTGTAAATAATTGTTTATAAGTTGGAGTAATTTCAGACGAGTCCGTCGAATTTACATTAGAAGTGCTAGTTAGCAAGTTGTAAGCAGTGAGTGTCTCTGTTTCTGTCACCACTACACTCGTTGGAGATGCGGTAAATACTTCTGTTACCGCTAATACAGTTGCATTGTTTGCTGTGATTGTCAAGTTATCCATTGTAGCAATTTCGGTTGTTCCACTAACTGTTGTAGTCTCCTTGGTTAATGCACTAATCGTTGTTGCCCCTTCGTCTGTTGTGGAATCTGCTGTAGTATGTTCGGTTGTTTGGCTCTCTGTCGGAGCTTTGGTTATTGCACTATCCGATATTGCAGCCGAGGATGTCAATCGATCTGTAACTAATATTGTTGTTCCACTTTCAGATGTAGCCTTTTTAGTTGTTGCACTACCCGTCGTGGCCACTTCGGTTGTTACCCCATCCGTTGTTAAAGCTCCGGCGTTTGCTATATGCGGTGTAGAAACACCAGATGTTACACTGTCATATGTAGCTGACGTTTGAGTTATACTATTCGTTTTAGTCTGTTCAGTTGTTGCACTTCCCTCTTCAGTTATGACATTATTCTTCGTGTGAGCTATAGTTGTTTCTATTTTCGTTGTAGCCTGTTCGATTGTTACTCCATCTGTTGTGAAAGCTACGGCGTTTGCTATATCCGGTGTGGCAGCATCCGATGTTTTACTGGCCATTGTAGCTGTCGTCATTGCTTTGGTGTCAGTTGTAGTTTGTTCAGTAGTTGCACTACCATCTTCGGCTGTTACGTTATCCATTGTATGACTCTTAGTTGTGGCTAATATGGGGTGTGGAAACATCAGATGTTGCCCTGGTATGGGTAAAATACGTCGTTGTTATATTATTCGTTGTGGTCTCGTTCACTGTTGCGCTATCCATCGTAGAAGCTGCAATTGTTTCTCTATCAGTTATAGTAACAACAGCGGGTACAATGTCACTTATAGCTGACGTGGTTGTTTCAATATATGTTGTACTGTATACTGTACTTGTGGTATCTGTTGTAGCAGCTAAGGTTGCAGGATTTATTGGAACTGTCGTAGTTTCAATATCTGTTGTAGCGTATACTGTAGTTGTGGTATCCGTTGTAGCAGCTAAGGTTGCAGGATTTATTGGAACTGTCGTAGTTTCAATATCTGTTGTAGCGTATACTGTGGTTGTGGTATCCGTTGTAGCAGCTAAGGTTGTAGGATATATTGGAACTGTCGTAGTTTCTATATCTGTTGTAGCGTATACGGTGGTTGTGGTATCCGTTGTAGCAGCTAAGGTTGCAGGATATATTGGAACTGTCGTAGTTTCTATATCTGTTGTAGCGTATACCGGTGGTTGTGGTATCCGTTGTAGCAGCTAAGGTTGCAGGATATATTGGAACTGTCGTAGTTTCTATATCTGTTGTAGCGTATACGGTGGTTGTGGTATCCGTTGTAGCAGCTAAGGTTGCAGGATATATTGGAACTGTCGTAGTTTCAATATCTGTTCTAGCGTATACTGTTGTTGTGGTATCCGCTGTAGCAGCTGAAGTTGTTTTATCTTCTATTGTAGATACCACGGCTGTTGCATTACCAGTTGTCATTTCTGTTGTTGTAGTCGAAGCTTCGGTTGACATAGTGTTTCTTGTAGTCACTTGCGTTGTCTCGGTCGACGTCGTACTAGTGATGTTGCCTAATGAATATAACAAAAACATTTTTAAAAGTATAAACATTTATGAGCGGTAGAGTGTTTTTGGAATGTCCTTATCCGAAACAACATTATTAGAATTATAATTATGTATGCGCGGTAAAGGGTTTTTCTGAATATCCTTATCCAAACTTCTATAATGAAATTTATTTATATTTTAGAGTTATTGTAAAACCAAATGTCAAATTAAAAAAAAAACAATATAAAAATGATATTATTTGTCTAAACCTGTTCCTAAAGTTACTTTGGTCGCGAAAACTCACAACGTAATACTTGGAAATTGTATTGCGACACTCACATAAGCAGTGAAATTTGAATTGGCAGAATCAAGCTAAGTTGTGTCAAAGACATGTTAACCACCACTATTTGAAAACAAATTTGAATGGTCGCTGTGTGTTTCTCCAAACAGGGTTCCCGTGTTACTTAACCACTCAAGCGATACCACTAATTTTTTTCGGATTACAGGGAATCGAATGAGGCTACTAACCCAACATACTATCAAGAAGTCTTTTGTAATATTACTAGAAAGTTTCAAAAGTGATTGTCCAGTTCCTTTATGTCTAAATGCCTCTGCAGATGGCTGTCGACCATTTTAGTTTTGAAGAATATTTGTAATTTCCCTCTGATTACAACACAGTGAAACATATATGAAGCTAGCTATAATTCGTAAAATTTGTAACAGGATTGGACAATTGTGTCTGTCTAATAAACGCGCGTTGGAAACTATATGCCGTTCAGCCATTTCAATTTGGGGTAATAATCGGAATCCCCCGAGACTTTTTAGATATATGCTTTTAGATGGGACACTGCTTATTGGTCTAAAAACGCGTTGCAAATTTCGTAAAGAAAGTTCAGTTTTAAGAGTTTATGGGGAATTCCCTTTGGGAAATTTATCAAACTAACCCTTGCTTTGTCATTCAGGATATAAATTAAATATCCTGGAGATATAATAACTAATGTCGTGTTTCACAGGATTTGCACGAGTATTCTGTCACAGAAAAGATAAAGGAAAAATATAGGCCCACTTACTTGGCAAGGTTGTATAAGCCGTACACGCCTTCCCATCACCATAAAAGCCGACGTTACATGTACAGTTGTATGAACCTTCCGTGTTCGTACAGTAGGCGTTGGTGTTACAATCATTTAAGATGGTTGAATTACATTCATTGGCATCTGCAAATACATAATGTGGAACAGTCATATGGTAGATTGCCGCGTACTTAATTATTTATTTTTTTGGCTGTCGGATTACAATTTCTCATCTAGGACTAATATGGCAGCTTCCGTGCCACCTTAGAAGAGTGTATTTGAGACCACCGTGAATTAATAGTGGTCAAAAATGTTTCGGGCGTCGTACTTAATCAATTCTTATATATAGTGGCATGTTTCCAATATAGTACTAAAGGTATTACCTGAAATTTTCAATGTTGAATTCTGTTGCTTTGCGTGTTCTTGGAGCGATTGAATTATTTCTCCTATTGTCATTCCATTAAAGTCGCTAATGTCTATGGTGATGGTGATGCGGTCTGAAAGAATAATATTTTAACGAGGCAAATCCTACCTCAAAGAAATGTACAGCGTAATAAGACCAACAGTAGGCGAATGTCCGGTGATATTACGTCATGCAATGCAAGTTTTGTGATCGAAATTATTGACTGTTACTTTAAAAAGCCTTGAAATACGCTTAATTAAATGTGCGAGGCAAAAGATATGATCTCAACTTCCTAAAGTGTTTATTTTTCCATTAAAATAGTTACGGTCTATTGTAATGCAATACACAAAAATACATATTTATGACATCCACCACTTACAAAAACAAACAGGATAAACGACGAATACATAATTATTTAAATAACTTACCTTCAGATTTTCCTAATGATATTGAAAACGCGATGATGAAAAGCAGGAAGCTTTTTCTATCCATATTTCACAGTTGTTGAATATATGCGACTACATTGGTTTAACTTTCCAGAGTAAAGTGATGTCGCATTGTGAAACTGCTTATGCAGGAAGGCCTGCCTACGAGTATTTGCATACATCCTACCTACTGTGTTGTGGTAAGGTGTGCTCTTTTGTTCTAAAAACACTATGTAATGAACATTGAAGTTGATTAAAAGCGCAAACGGTGTTTTATCGTATAAAAGTTAAAATCAGTGGTTTTCGCTATAAACTTGGTGACCTTCCGATACCACTGACGTTGGTGTTTAAATTGGGGTGGTGTGCAACTTTTAAATGAAAATGGGTTTTCAATATTTTTACGATCGTTATCCAGTTTTCTATTTTTTACGCTCGCTATTATGGCTCACACTTCAGGTTGAACAGCCTGTACGCTCCATGCAAGGCTATGAAGTGACCCGCTAACAAAGGCACCACAACTGTGTCTAAACTCAACATTACCTGGGCGTACAATAGCAGACAATTCGAGCACAAAACTTCGACAAAGCGGTGTATTTAAAGAACCAGTCCGCTACGAAGAGAACCAATATCGTGCAGCGGCACAAGTGAAAAATAAGTGAATTTGAAGAGGCGACTGTAACCACATGACGCGCTTACACAGGCGCCATCTTTGTACATAACTGTGGACAACTCTACAGGAGAAGTCAGCGCCGGTAATATACGGAGCAAATAATTGGGAGTCACGTTGGGAGTTTCCAAGTTGTGTTTGCTTTGCATGTTACACATTGTTAATTCGCTGTTTATTATATATGGGAGAATCTTACAAGGAAAAAGAAACACATGGGAACGATTCCTGGTACACACCGAGTAGTCCGCGATTTCGAAATAGGAAAATGAAAACTAATGCAAAGCGCTTCTACTAAAATAATGGCACAGTCGTATACGGGTATTGATGACGTCATCGTACTGGGGGTGTTATGGATGGCAGTAGCTGTTTGTATTACGCACATTTACTGCTGTTGTGTGTGACGCATTTTACAATCTTATTTCTTTTTAATTTTAAGCAGCAGTGGGCCTTTCTGCTCCACGGTTGGAGTCCGAGGTGTCGGTGGAGACGAAGGAGTGTCCATTGGCTTCGCGAACCAGTGCGTTGATGCGTGGCGATAGTTGGACCCAGGCCGGTCGTCGCCGGAAATCAAGGGCTCTTCTTCGGCAGAATCGGTAGTTTCCGCGCTGTCCGATTCGATGTCGCTGTAGACGTAGAAGTCCGGCTTCACCATCGGTTTGTGGCGTCGCGGTTGCGAGGGGGAGATTTCTTTGCGAGAAGCTGCTGGACGCGCCGAGTACGACGATGTGTTCGAACCGTCGCTGTGACGGTCGTCGTCGCGAGACATCGAGGACAATGTGGAGTCTGTGCGTCGGCGTTTGGCTGGAACAACGTCGCCCGATTTCGGAGTTTTGTATTTAAACGCGGTGTTGGTGTCGGTGCCGGATCGTGCGATCGGCCGGAACCGGTTGCTGAACGACGGGGCATTTTCGACGACAGGAGTTTTCATCAGATCTTCGAAATCTTCGTCGTTTAGTGGAAACTTACGCTCTTTCCAAGATTCGACAACAGGGTATGCTCTCGGAGGTCTTCCGTCCTCAGAGGAAAGTGATTCTCGGAGCGGAAGTTTGACATCCGGGACAGGAGTCACCAGCACTGATGCTCTATGGATGTTGTGGTCGGAAGAGGACCTCCTCGAACGAACTGTTTAATAACAAATAACATTCTGTAAGAGCTCATGGTACTTCTATACTACAATTTATTATATTTGACTTTTGTAACTATACACACACATATAAACTGTAAACTATTTCTATTGCATACGGTACCTAGAGCAGCTGGTGAACCAATATTAAGCTCGTCGGGGCTGCTTGGGGTAGGGATTTCAGGGGATCCAATTCGGGGTGAAGGACTGTCTCTTAACGCAGGGTTGTCAAAAAACGGAGAAGTGGTGGGTAAATTGGCTCGGCTCATAACTCTGAAAGTCAAAATAAATGTGATTTTAATAAATGTTTGGATTTCATTCGATTTAGTTACATTTTGCTGTTACAAATTCGGCATTAAAAACAAAACGCACTGTTAATAATAAAATTATTAAAAAAAGAAAAAACACTAAAAAATATAGTCTTTATTACGATCTTTACAAATCAGAGTAAACAACTTAATAAATGACATTCACATAGTTTGCAATAAGCACATTTATCGTACCTCGTGCCATTCTTTTTGCTCATGCTCCACTCCATATACGCCACGTACTTCTTCTTCTCCAGTATTTCGTATCTGTCGTGGCGCGTTTGGTACGACGAGTCGACTAAATCTTCCTCCGTCTCCTCAGCATCATCTAGCGGACATAAAAAACGTCAACCATGCTATTTACGATTATTTGAAACTGTCAAAATGTCGCCACGGATGTTCAACGAATTTTAGATTAATAAACCACAAAATTAAGGACCTTATTTACCTTATGTTAGAAAAGCAGGGCTGTGTTCAAAAATACTAAGCAAAGCTATATACATAAAAAGTGTGCAATACTACATCCCTTAACTGTTTTAGTTTATTTCCATTTATTTACAGCACATGAACAGATTAAAATTGTATATTTTTCAGCAGACCAATGATGAAATGCCAAATACGCCACCGGGCGCTGAGCATGCATGGAGCTGTCTCTAAAACATCACTGAGCGACTTAATTTCACCAATTCTGCTTACCTTTTGATTTTGCTTCGTTGTCCGCACTCACTCTCCATCTAAATTAGGAGGTTTAGACTAAAATTTCAAAAGATTAAAATAACCCAAAGCATAAGACAAGTTTATTGGACCATATTGATACGAAGATGATTTCTGTTAAATACTTGTTTATTCAATTATTTGCTTCGTTACAGCGTTAGAAATAAAAAAAATAACTTAAGAACAGAACTTTTATATGTATTATCTTACCCTGGCGTTAAAATTTCCTTGTACTGCAGTTTTTCAATCCGGGTAGCAGTCAGTCCGTGCTGTGGTATCACGATATTGTTGATATCATACGCTTGATCAGCCAGTCTTTTGCGTTTCATCAGAGCCTGGGTTGCATACAAGAAATGTTTATTGCGATATTGTAAACTCTACACTTGTTCAACAATTGTAACAGACAGAACACTTATACTTTTTCTTTTTCATTTAATATATAAATTTCAGCAAAAACAGGGATTTTGTCTCGCCAATAACAAGCAGTAAACTCGATATTCCCTGTGCGTCCGTTCTTCCTTGTAATTGATTCGAATTGATAATGAACAAGCGCAATATAATAATTTTACACTAAAACAATACTGGTTGGTTATATGCATTGTAGTAGTATTATGTGCATACCTGCATTTGGACAGAGCTGCAAGAGTGAGTGAGGGATAATTCAGTTGGAGTGCTCGCCCCACTTCGGTACTGGTGCGCTTCCAGGTCAGAATCCACCGACGCTACTCGGTTTCTCTTGTTGAATTCCGCCATCAACTAAGTATTGGGATCAACAGTTAGTTTGGGGAAAAACATTAGGCAAACATTTTTAGTTAGAGTAGGTGTAGGTACTGCATTAGTTAAAACCTTGGGTAATCGTGTAAATACAACAAAGTTAAAACCCATTCTTACCTGAACACTTCCCCTTCTCTTCCTTGAATCAAGTGGCCTCTCGTCCATCGAAGTGTATCTTTGTAGAGTACTCATTGATCTTATGATTTTATCACTTTTTTCAATGACAAAGGTAGCTGAACGGGTGCGGTGCTTCGCTCGTTCCTCCTGTTTTGACGCTTTTTGTTTTCTCTTGCTTCTGGGTATAGAAATTCGTGTTTTAGTTATTTACGTCGATTCCAAGGAAAAATTACCCCTAAAAAATCACACTGGTGATTGACTGGCAAACGATTTTTGTTGACGTTATTTAGGTTGTAAAATACATGTTTTATTTACATGCTTTAGCCTTTATTGATCTTAACGTCTGTTTTGTTTAATCGGCCTAGGCCTAGTTATCCTTAATCATCTTTATTCTAAGAATATCATCTCGGTAAATTCTCCAACAAACAGAAATGAATTGAAAATCTGATTATTGACGAAAGGGGGTTGCAATAAACATCAACAGAAAAATTTTAAAAATTACAAATGACGAAGTAATTAAAAAAGTTATTTTTATCAATGTGGACAATTAAATGTAAATGTAAAACTAAGCGAGAAAGCACTGTGTTAACAGTGACCAATCTTTTTTCTGTGTAAATTGTGGTTGAACTGGGTTCAACTAGGCAAAAAATAGATTTTAGAGTAAATCAATAACAGCAAGCCAAAGCAATTTATTCTAATCAGAAAGATTAAAAGGGAAAACACATCTCAATTGAAATGCCATGGAGTCGAATAATACCAAGACCTACTTTTTTTTCTCTTGTCTCTCTCTGCCAGATTTTTTCTCCTTGCACCACTTAGTATTGTTGCACATGAAGGAGCTGAGCCGCAGAGACAGTGGAACATCTGGTTATGGCATCGCTATTAGTAACAAACCCAAAAGAAAATAACCCTTGTAGGACTTAAACCACGAGCGGTGAGGTTTCTCATGATTCAACTGATTTTATTGGCATCAACTAAACGAAAGCAAGAAGGAGCACAAAATTATCATGAGCCACTACAGAGTAGTTTTAAAAACACGGCCTCCTACTGCACAGGGTGATAATTATTTTATGATGGTATAGAGTTGTTCCAGCAACCGCCGACTCGATGATGTTGAGTGGTCAACGGTGCTTCTTAAACAAAACAACAGGATGCCATAATGCACTCTCAATATCGCAAATATATATGACCATAGGTCAATATTTTGGGTTGAAAATGGGACTCCCTGATTAGGGTAGTTTATAATTATCAGTGGGATATGAAAATGCAGGGGTTCAGTATGGGAAAAAGAACCTTATACCAATGTATTTATAAGAATACTACACACCCACAGGCCACAATCCAGTATCCACAATCCAGTATGTGCCAAAATCAAAACGACAAGCAAGCAATTGGCTTTAAATCCACAACCTTTTGGCCCCAAAGCGTCACCACAGATTCAGATTAGTTTAAGCACATAGGTTTTAAAAGGACAACTTTCCTACCTTGTTTAGATGAGAGGGTTTTGTGGTAAGAATGATCATGGATTGCAGCACGAACGCTAAACGATGCTGGAATGCTGTGTAGGAATCGACCATCGCACCGTTGGAACGGCGTTTGTTGTTCAAACTGTCCGCACATTATACTGGCATCATTTGGCACACTAGGGGGCTTCATACGCTGAAGATATAAAATAGGAATTTGTATGGCAAACAAACTTAATAACCAAGGTTTGACAAGTAATCAAATTTTATCAGGATATATATATATATTTCTTTACGTAGTCAGTTTACACTCATTACGTAGTCAGTTAAAATATTATAATCTTCATTTAGCTTAGGTTCACTACACATAAAATACACGAATCTAAAAACAAACCTGCTTGCAAATAACATTGGCAATGCCTATAAATATAAATTTTATCGTTTTCCTTTATTAAATGTTTCAACACAACTTATATATAGTTAATACTGCAAAAACATTCTTTCCTAATGCTACAACACTAAACACTACAGCAATCTTGTGCTTCAAATTGTTGTGTCATCAACACAATCTTCTTGAATGGGGATAACTTACCTTGTTGGTAAGCAGCTCGATATCACCACTTCGAACAATTCTGCGTTTACGCAACATGCTTCTCAGTGGTCGCGTGCGAGCTGCCGAGACACTCGAGTCACTAGAAGGCAGATAAGGGATCTCAAGAACTTTCTCGGGCGCTCCCACCGCTGAACTATAAAAAATAAAGTTATGTGAGAAATAACACAACAATAAAATGACATTAGCAGCTTAAATTCAATTATAATAATGTGGGCCCATCTTTAAAGTTTGGCTTAAAGTTTTAGCAATAATAATTTTGCCTAAAAAGATTAATCAGTGGTTCAAATTGGTAAATCAAGGTTCAGGTTATCAATTTAGAAATTCAAAATGTTAGAGACTTATTGATGCATTTATGACAAAATCAATTTTTCATATTATATTATTTTTTCATACCTTCCTATTTCCGAAAGTTTCTTTTCCGACGGTGAAGGTGTGGTCACTGAGAGTGGGAAGAGAGGTTGTCCAATAAACTGATATCAGAAATAAAATGGTTAATTTTTAAGCTATGGTAAGTAGTAGGTTGTTTTTATTTATTGTGTTAGCAAACACGGCATACACAACCTATATGACATACAGTAGATACTACTTTAAGTTATAAATGGCTTTGACAAATAAAATCTCCTCAAAAGTACTGACAAATATTATATGCAATGATGCAACCTAAATTTTAAAACAAAGAGAAAAATTGATAAAAAATATTAAAGGGAAGCGGGGAATGTGTCTCACAAAATCAAGGAACATAAGTAGGATTAGTTTCATTCAAATATTTGCCATACCACATTAGTTACTGATTAATACACAGGTCGGGGTGGTGGAATAGCGGTTCGCAACCTAGTGTGAATTACATTTAGTATTGGCGATGACAATTACACACAATTTAAACTTAGATACAAAAGTATAATACATTTTCATATAAATCAAATTTGTTACAACATTAAAAAATTTATATATACATAGTCTTCTGAAATGCGGTTACAGTATTGGCATGTTGTTTGAAAGTTCGTTTAAGTTTTTTAAACTAGTTTCTGGAGAATAAAATAATGGATAATATAATATATTACTATCGAAAGAATAATTAAGTTTTACAAACTTTGAGGTCTGTCGGTGCACGTTTTTCACCAATTTGCTGATGTTAAAGGGAGAGGGAGAATCCGTGCCTTTCTCCAAACTGGATGGGATGTCTTCTTGCTTCAAAGCAAAGTTTGTGCTTGCCTGCAAGATAGAACTTCATTTAAACTCATTCTATAAAGTTAAACCCATTTTATTTTATCTGTATAGTTAATCATTAAAATTTAAATATGCAGAATGTAGGTTTAGCCAGTGGCTAACCGTGCAATTTCTATTGAAGAAATAACCACAAAATTGTTATATGTACCTGTGGTGTGGCAGGACTCGTATTGTCAACCACAAGTTCTTTTGACGTAGAGGCAAGTTGTTCTCCAAACTCTAGTTGGCCCTGTAATGCATTACATAGATTGGTTTACTTCAAAACATTATGCTTAAAATAATAACTTGCAGCAAAAGGATTACCGGTATAGTCAGTAGAATCAGAAATACAATCATTCTAATGACTATTTATTGTACTTCTGTTTATCTTTCCTCGACTGTTCAACATACAACTTTTGTTATTCTATTCTTTTTAAGGAATATTCAACGTGCGACTACTGTTTGCTTTTATTGTTGTGGTATAATATAGCCATATAAAGAATTGTGAAAACTGCAACTGCACTAAGATACTTGCATGATACTATCTAATTTGGGTGCAGAGTTAAGTAGATTTTATGAGGGGACTGTTTCCACTTCTGAAACTATAAGTAGTATCTAGTGTTCCATAGGCTAATCATTTATAAATGAGACAACCAAACTCTAATTATTTTGATAGTGTTATTTAGGGATGCACAAACTAGAATATCTTGGTATTCTAGAATACTTATTTCGAATCCAGAATATCGAATCCTATTCTATATTAAAAAGCAAACTCGAGTTAAAGTGGCAAGATCATCAAAAATTCCTGCTGCCGCTGACCAGTGTGATTACATACTTATAATCATAGGCGGCGACTTCAGTAAAATGTTAGCGTTGCGCGAAATTTTATGACGTCACAATCGACCCTATGCCTCGAACTAAGTGGGATAGAACTATGATACTAACGATTTACAAAGCTAAAAGATTAAGCCAGGAGTTTAAGTGTTTAATCTAACTACTTCCCCCGCTAAAATATTGCATGGTCGTTAATACGCAGCTCAGCGTCAAAAATAGGGAATGAATATACCAAATATTTATGTGTCTGTTAGGGCTGCGCAAGAACCCAGATTGTTCTTTCTAGCTAATACTTAGTAATGGGAAGAACATGAGAAAAACGGGAGTGCGTCAGTGGTCCTGTATTGAATCTAGGTCAACGTAACCCTAGGTCAAACCGCCGATCAAAGCAATAAACACCGCTGGAAAAGCGGCGCTGCGGTTAGACGATTTAATGTGATAATTATTTAAATGCGCAGGGAATTTTTTGCGTAATTATAAAACAGACATTGCGGCGAATTTACAACGTCGGAAGTCGGCGCCCATGCTTATAATATCCGTTGTAATCAACGCTGCTGCAATATGTACAATGGAAATAAAAAGGAACTCCATGCAATTATAGTTTCTTAATGTGCAATGTATATTATTTCGAATCCAAATATTCGAAATAAACGTAATATTTGGATTCGAATCCCGTAGGATTCGAATCCGGAAGATTTGATATTCTAGTTTGTGCATCCCTAGTGTTATTATAAGACAGTTACTATTAATACCATATTATTTACATTTTATTGCTAATTACCTTTGCAATTCGCATTTGTCTGTGCATTTCTGTGTGTTGGCGTATCTTAAACTCGAGGTCATTAACTTGAGCTTGCAGCCATGTCCATCTTTTAGCGACAGAGGTTCGTTCGTTTGCCCAATACCATGCCGCTGATGAGGTTCTGTAAAAAGGTTAACTCAACTCAATACAAGATACCAGAATCCTCAAATTTAAAATTGGTTTAAATTTCAAAAGATACACAGCATATGTAGGATTTGTTACAATTACAAAGATAAGATCGAAAATTTCAAAGTACTGAACAAATATTAAATTTACATAGAGCGCTTGTGTTCTTTTAAATCGTGTGATCGAGCAGATGTTGTGTCTCCTTGATTGCATGGATAATAACAATTTCCACCACGATACACAGTATCTGTGGTTTCCTCATCTGAACTGCTGTCTGTCAAATCAGCATCATATACAGAGGCAAGGTGCTGAAGCTCTTTCTTTACCACCCCTATACAAAGTATGTTTTTATAGTAGCTTTTAATAGAAAGTGTCATGTAGACATTTATTTTATTTTAAATATATAGATGTAAATACATACATGATCACTTTACCTGTTCTGTGTTTTATTTGTTTGTAGGGGTCAATTTCTTGACTGTTAAATTCATTCCATAATACAGGATCCGGCTTAAAAGCACCAGAACCTTCAGATGGCACCACGTTATTGAATGATCTGCAATCAGTTATAAATGGTCTTCGGTCAGACAGTTTGCGACTTAAAATGTTTCTCCAGACTTCAAGATCTTTCGCCTTTAAGCTAGTTTGAAGCGGAGAAGGTTTTAAAGTTAAATTAAGATGTTTCTCTGGTTTCATGGAATCGGACACATCAGAAAGTTGTTTAGATACATGTTTGCTTAAGCCAGCAGCTCGAATGCGATTGAGTCGACGAGACAAAAAGTTAAGACGACCTTCTAGTGAAATCCTTCGCTTATTAGCATCATCGTATTGTAAACGATGTCTACTTCGAATTTCATTTAAGTTCGATACAGGAGAGGCGGTGTCTGAACATTCAGTTTCAAAATTCAAGCTCTTGGAGGACCTTCTGCGAGCAGGTATAGGTTCAGTTTTGTGTGGACAACACGAACCAGTATTTTCAGTCTGGCTTCTAGTCAAAGAAGCTGCCAGCTCTTGCAGCGTATTGGTTAATTTTAAAGGTAAGTGCTGCATGTGATTACCAGTTATTAAACCATGGGCAAGGCCTAATATGTCCGGGGTGTTAAAATCAGTTTCCAAATTAGATTTTAAATCTTGATGTTTCACTGTTTCGGTATTGTGATCATAAACACAGTGGGAGGAAATTGGTGAACTCGATTTGTATGTAACAATAGTTTCTGCTTGACTGCACAAATTTGACGGATCACCACTCCCTGCATGCAATTTAGAACAAAATCCACTGGCTTCTGAATTAAGACTGGAATTTAAATGTGACATGCTGGTTTGAACAGATGAACTCTTTGTTAAAGATGAGTTTACATCCACTGTTTGTACACAGGTAATTGGAGTGCACATTAAATCTTTAGTGGATTCAACATTATCTGAATTTTTTAAATTTGTTGTTTGTTGTGGCTCAGCTACATCCATTGGCACAGAGTCTACTTCTACTGGAGTAGTGGTTGGATTAGACAACACCTGTAGTGAGTCACTTTCTATTTGTTCCCCATTTTTTAACTGTTGAGCTGTGTATTCGTCACGGGGCATCATTTCGTTGATAGCAACAGAACTTGCATTCAAGGAATGTAACACTGATTTGATGGTTGTTGAGTAACTATTGGCAATGGAACTTTTAGTATTTAAGTCCGATGTTGTTTTAATGCGGACCTCAGTTGGATCATTTAAACTTGATTCTGAAGTCCTCCCATTTATTTCAGTGTGCCGTTGGTCAGTTCTTTGATTTTCAGTTAATAAAACATGATTTTTTCCGCCATTAAGTTTAGAGTTTACTGAAGCCTCGTCGGATTGCAGTTTATGGGGCCAACCGTTTGATTTTGGTGCTGTGGGTAATCCATCTCCACATGGTTGTGCTTGGGATTGACAAATGTCATTCTTATGTGGTGTTTTATATCCCTGCTCTGAAATAAAAAGAATAAATTTATGAATAATTCAAGTATCTGTGATCCCGCTCATAGGCCTGGGAGTAAAGAGACTTTCAAAAAAGGTAAAAATTTCACACTCACGTACAGACAATTTACAACAGTGGTAGAAAAGCATTTTTTCTGAGTATAATTTTAAAACTTTACATAAAAGTACCATTTTAAGGTCATGTTAAAAAAGAAAGTACAAGTTAAAATTAAGAAAAAGAAATGTTTTAAACCTTGATTTCCCCTACAAACAAAATCACCAGAGTCACCACGGTTAGAATATGGAGAAACAGAGCTTTGAACTGCGTGGGCAAGAGGTCGGTTTGTTGCTTTTATACTTTGATCAATGTCAGTTGCAGCTTCATGAACATCATCAGATACAGGACTTAAAGGTGAATAAGATCCATTCATCTAAAAAGCA
The DNA here is from genome assembly GCA_000149265.1 of Ciona savignyi. Taxonomy (NCBI): domain Eukaryota; kingdom Metazoa; phylum Chordata; class Ascidiacea; order Phlebobranchia; family Cionidae; genus Ciona; species Ciona savignyi. The sequence continues at coordinate 137,551 of CH001698.1, read as the reverse complement.
TTCAAGATCTGTTCAGACAATTTGCATAAAGAAAACTTACAAGACTACCAAAAATGAACAAGATAGTATTGATAGGTCTCCTCGTCCCAACCCATTGTTTACTTATTTACCTTTGTGTAAATCCCATCATTCCGCACAGTTAATGCGGATTCGGGGGACTCCGGAGGCACTTTGAAGCAATGTTTAATTGTAACAGTATCGTGCTCATGGTCAGTGTTATGAAGGGCCGGGGCCATCTTCTTTTTAGAGCTATTGTCCATTCGTCATATTACGGACAAACATCAGAGTTTTACTGTAAAAAAATAGGTTTAGCCTAAACAAAGTTTTATTTAATGGTATTCTGTGCTCCACTGTGTTTTATGTTAATGAACTTCTTGCTTGCATGTGTTTGTAGACGGTATATAGACACATCTACACAAGAAGACGAAGTGATTTTTATTACACAACTATTTTCACTCTTATGTTTGTATCACCAAAAACAAAGTAACTATGAAACTATTGCTTCTAACGCTATAGTTCTACTTACACTAACATAAATTCTATAACATTGGAGTTTTAAAAAGATTTTAATAAAACTCTATAAATAATTTGTACAAATCATGAAACATATTTTATATCCTTCAAACCTGATTGACAATAATCATTTTATACATCAAATCTTTAATGGAAGTTGAGCAAAATATAGCCAGGCTTGAGTTTCTGTATGTAAATTCTTGGTACGGTCCAGTTACTTAGTTTATTAGTGTTAGGTATTAAGTTCTCACTAATACCTGTAAAATTATTATAAGGACATTAAATATCAAAAACATTTGTATCATATCTTTATAGTTTATATTATAACAAATGGATTGTTGCACTGTCCATTTTACAGTAGAGTAGATATACTTGGTAATTACTAACTAGTGCTAAATGTATCATTTGTATATTTTAAAATTAATCTCTAATTAATTCTTTTATGGTAATATTAGGCCTCCGGTTTAAATATTCTATTAATCGCCATGGCTATAACAGAAGGCAAGATTGCAAGCAGCATATTGCAGTCGATCGCACACAATACGTTTTCTTTACTCGCGTATCGCCTCATGGGCTCTAAACGTATTGTTTATCTTCTGCGCGGGCGCGTGAGTGTTCCTCGCACGCTTTATATGAGCGCGCTCCGCGCGTGTGACGTCAAGCAAGGAGAAATTAAAACACGTGCAGGGTGTTCGAGCAGAACGAAAACAAAGAAGTTAGTCAAGTTTTTACCAAACATACGAGATGAGATCATGGTTTCGGCAACACCCAAGTGATATAATCAAGGTTCGAGTTATTTACAGTATCGGTACAAACGCGAGTCTGGAAATCTCGTCTTTGTTGATAAGATATCGTTGTAAAATAAAGGTTTACACGAGCGGTAAATTAAATACATAACAGGCACCCTCTAACCTGAGACTTTGGTATAGTACATGGTCCAGGAAACTGTGGCACCTCCCAGCGCTAGCGTTTCCTGTGAACTGCTGGAAATTAATACTGGCACTATACACTAATTTAGAGTCGTCATGGCGGTAACCTTACTGTGGTTAGGGTTCCCACTAGGTTTTGCAAAACAAGCTTGTTCAAGATTGTATTTCTGCACACACAAAAATGCGCACTGAACTTAACATATTGAAGCTATTTCAGCGAAGGTTGTCTCCACTTCGCTTATACCGGTGATTTACGAAGACTTCTTTTAATTTCGCCATCCAGCCAATTAAGAGTTGCGGGATAAAGAAAGAAACAATGGTGGAGGAAAAAACGCGCAACGATGGCGCAATCGCGCACTGAAGGGCAAATGAACTACTGGGTCTACACGTGGTATCACAACAGTTCGGTGCATGAGTTTTGGTCGTTGTTTGAAAACACTAAATGTCTGCGAATTTGTATGACGTGAATATAACCGTGACACCTTCGAAGTTCAAAGTCCATAAACAAAATCAAATTAAGATTACAAGCACAATAAAAGAATGGGCAAGGTTTAATCCCTTGTTTTATTTGGGAAAACTGCATTTCTGAACTTTTATTTTAAAAGTTTTTTTAAGCATTACTGTTGTTAAAAGAAATATACATACCAAAAAAACAAAGCTTATAACTGGTTACGAGAAATCACTAGTTAACCACTTATCTGTAAGGATAAAAAACATGCCCATCAATCTATATGGACCTTTTTTTACAAATTTTTACAAGCAATGATTACCACATCCAAATAATCTGATGCCAATAAAATTACATACAATCTATGGTTATTGCAATGACTGTACAGTATATATATATATATATATACTTAACTGTATTATGTATTTTAAATATTCCTTTCACTGCATTATATATTATACATATACAAAACGTATAATAGACTATGGGAAATATAAGATTTTACACTTCATCAGATTCTAAAAACTTAAATGAAAATAAAATACATCCTCGGATAAGTGCATAATCTGAAAACAACTTGTTTTACAGACTTTCAGCACGAATATTGTTGACTGTATACTGTGCAATCTACATTTGTCTTTTACACACATTAACCCAAGAATTTCCATGCAGCACTTAAAACTTCTAGGTCTATAAGTTTGTGGGCTATCCAGTACATCAACCATTGTTCAGGTTGTATACTACATAATAAAGTGAAAATAAATCTTCCTTAGCCATTCTTCTGTAATCTCCTACGTTGCTAAAACGTTTTATGAAGATCTTGTATGTTAGGCTACATGTGCAAGCAATCAAAGAAAGTAAAATAATTAATATTGGTTCCAATTTTTACATTGTATTGTGCGATGTTACATTCTACAAATTTTATTAACTAGTACTTGCAGGAAACAATTAACAGACATAATCAAACGGTTTATTTTAATTATATATGAGGGTTAAAAACATTCGTCACCCCAAAATATGAATTGAAGCTTGGATTTTAAAGGGATTTTATCTACAAGCTATTATCATAATATGTGCAGGTCAACAACAACATCATGAAAAGTTATTGTCATGTCATTCTAAACACATGTTTATTTCTCCGAAGCTGCTTTAGCGCCCTCCCAATTACTACAAAAGAACCAGCCCGTGTCACGTGAATCTGTGGCGCAACAGTGCGTGACCAGCCACGTCTCGTTGAAACACCACGGCGACAACACCCTTGCTCGCTGTTAGTAAAAGTGAATTATTTCAACGCTTCTGGTTAATTTCTAACTGATAACTTTTTAGAACTAAAGGATGGTATGTTCCCTACCCATAGAACCCTTAACATCTGTCAAACTCGCTACAATATGCGAATAAAATGATTACATTCATTTCTCTCTTCGTTTGTACTGGTTTACTGATCGAGCAATGGCGACATGAGAATGCTGGTTTGCCGAACGACTCAGTCCTCGTGATCTCTCACAATGGGCGCTTCTGATTGGCTGGTGCCATTCCGTTGTGCCTTTTACTCCCTTATATATTACACAACAGGATCTATAGTTACACTACGGCTTTTCAAATATTTGATAAAATTAAAAAAAAAAAAAACAAGTTAGAAAATATTGCAATTATATTAAGAATTGTGGATATTTTTACGACACGAAGTTTGGCATTCTAAGCGTTTTCTACCATTTGTTATTGAGCCAGTAAAAGTAAAAATACTTTCTATATTTTTTTGGCGGGTAATCGGGTTTGTTTAACTGGGTTGTGTATTATTGTATTGGTATTTCCTACATGCTGATTTAGATTCATTTATTTATTGCATATTATAAAAGATTTAAAATATTACAATTAATTGTCACAATACACAGGTTGGTTTTAGTGTCTTATTCAAAATGTTAAATTTTAGAACTAGGATATGATTTATGGATATTACTTTGCTTTGAATGCATCTTGTACTATTCTAGGTTTTTTAAAGAAAGGCTAACCATTGCAGCATAGCCAGTACTGTAAGTAAGTTTGTTTAAAAACTTTTCTGATATGAGAGAGAACTATCCATGTGCACCTACACTTTCTTGTAAAAGTACCATGTTTCATATTTTTCGGCAAAATATTATGGTTTACATATCAAATTCTTGGTGAAGCATTACACTTAGACAACCACAATTTTCCTAAATATTGGCCTTTCTCCTACCCCAGTTTAAAAAGCATTGTGTGTGCATGTACAAGATGCATTCAAATCTCAAAACAAAAATTAATAACTATATTTAAAATATATTCTGTTAAAAAGTGTCATGATTACCAGACTTGGTCATAAGGTGGAAACATTTCTAGTTTTTATTTAACCCATGAGTTGTCAACGCAAGTACCTTGCCCAAATATTCGACTATCTATCAGCCTATTTCGAGTTCAACAACATTTGCCTGATGGTCCAACACACATAGTCCTAATGAAACCGGATTTATAGAATGCCTATTATGTTTGTTTGATAATTAAAAATAATATCCAAATTGGTACCAAATGTACCATATAATTAGAAAGCGTCAACTATGTGTTTAACCACACTTATTTGTAACAATGTGTATGCTATGTGTTTATGCAAGCAGGGTTCCCAACCACATTTGGTGTATTTTATACACCGAGTATGTAGTTTGTTTCAGCAAGCAGAAATGAATGGGTCCCTGTAGTAACAAACCGATCTTGTTATCCATGTTCATTACACAAGTTGACATTGTCAGACGTGTGCACATCAGATTAATGTTATCTAACATTTCAGAAAATTTTAACCCGACTGCCATAATTTTGTTTCCGCAAACATAAACGCATGATTCCCATAGTTACCAAAACAATCTTCTTTTCCATGTGCAGTAAAAAATGAATATTAGTGTTAGATTTACAACAACAAAAAATTTAATTCGATTGACAACTACTTGTTAAAGATGTTGAGGCGACATGGAATGGTTTTCCTAATTATGATATTTAGAAAAAAAAAATTTTTTTTAAGGTATTTCACTGTATAAATTTTGAATTTATTCTAATAGTGGCTAAGCTTTAACACTACCATATCTGGATCAAAATTAAAGCCAAAAATTATTGTCTATCCCTATGGTAAAAAATGTAAATGTCTAAAAAAAAGTCTGGCATTGTTAATTCCCCTAGGATTATTAACCAACATTTTTTTTATATATCTAGGTCATGTTATCTAACAATTCGTAAAGTTTCGATCACACCTTTTTATGGATAAGGAGACAAAATGCCATGCCTGACACAATCATGATTCTGGAACAAATCTACGCTGAAAAAAGCTAAATCTTTAGAAAAAATACCGTTTGGTTTTTACTGTCTAGAAGGAATTCCCCTGGATTTATCACCCACAATTTAATTTTCTGTATATCCAGACCATGTTGTCTAACAAATAACATAAGAGTCTAATAAAGATTTTTTTATCACAGGTTTAAGCTGACCAACTCAATATCTCCCTTGATCTCATAACTGGGTGTAATTATTGTGTTTTTTTATTTTTTAGTTTAATGTTTTGCTGTACACTAGTACAAAGAATTACTGTTTGACTGTTTAGCTTGTATGTTACTTTTTAAAGATTTTGCATTGGTGTAATAGCGGAAAAACAGCTTTAACGTACTCAAGCACTAAGGTGATTATGGTTTGATTTGTTTCAAATGTGTATTCTAAAATTTGTTTATTTATCCCGTAGTTTTATTAATTTCAGCCAAAACTCTTGCTTGTGTTAAAATGCCTTCTACTTTTAAAACTCTGTCATGTAATAAATAGTGTTCCATGAAAATATAATTTGTATTTATATATATAAAGGACTTTACAGAATTTGTAGTACAAAAAGCGCAAGAACAAAAAACATTAAGTACAGAAAAAGAACAGGACAGACATGATAAAAAGATAAAACAATACTATTTGGCCATATTGACAGCATTTGCAGAATAAATGTTAAAACATAGTTGCAGACTCTTCTAAAAAAATCCACCATACAAATAGCCCTTTCTATTTATCGGGTATTAGATTATCATCCAAATACAGTGTGTGTAGTATACCGGCTCGTCTTTTACCACTGGAAATTGCTTTGATATAGCAGAAGTGATTTCCAATTTCAAAGTGGGTTTCAGTTCCCCCATCTGTAAATTCACCCTGTAAAGCAATAGCACCCTGTTTATACAAATGTACAATATGAAAACTTGGTTTGACAAGCCAATGCGTCATTAACCTTTTAAAACGCGATAACCAAAAGAAATGTGCACATTCAAAAATTGTTTTGTCAAAACTGCTCTGCTAAAGCTTGGGTCTCATTGGAAAGCTAAATGATATATATTTTGAAAACAGCAAAAATAAACATATTTTTGCCTTTAAAAAAGTAATGTTTTCTCGAGTTTTATGACTTTTTTGGTCTACGCAGGGCAATCTTTCAAAAAGTTTTTTTTCTAATACTACGCCCAAAATGTTACGGCAGTAGAAGGGGTTTCGCTTCTTGGGATGTCTTATATGTGATTTACCAGTTTATTTAAGTAATTTGGGGGGTTTGAGTATTTTTACTGTTATAGTCTCTAATTTGTTCCAAAAACTTTAATTATAGTTTATAAAGAAAAGTAGTCTGAAAATTAATGGAAATCTTAGTGTTTTCTTTAACATTTTTTATAATAAAAACAGAGGTATGGGTGGACCTGTAACATGAAATTAGTGAAGTAATATTATTTTAATGGGGTCACCAAACCAAAATTATAATACAGGGTGTCCCAAAAAATGACACCAATTAAGATGCAAATATCACAAAAAGTATGAACTCGAAATCAATGAAATTTAACAAGCATATGAGTTGACATAATTTATTTTAAAAAATATTGTCATTTACGCGTTGTCAACAGTACAACACACATGCTTAGTGAGTTTCTGGAATTCACAGGTTTTCAATGTGTGATTTTAATTTTTTTGGGGACACCCTGTATAATTAAAGGAAATGTGTTTCTGAGCATTTTTGTTGAAATAAGTTAAACTATAACAATTTATAATAAAAGAATATGATGTGGACGCCCAGATAGTGACGTCATCAAAATAAAAATTTATTGAATGTTGGAAATTTTATTTCGAACAACTCTAGTGTTGAACATTTTGCCCTAACTATAACATGTGAGGCGCTAGAGCACTACAAAGCATAAACGGTCAAAATGCGCAAAAAGAATCTTGTTTCTAAAGGGTTAAAGATGTGTAATTGACAATAAAATAGTACTCTTTTTACACACTGCACACATGGTTTACTTTAAACAATGCACATAGCTCTAACTCAACAGGAATGATGTGCTTAAAGTAATGCAATGTCCCTCTACTATATTCCATATGCTATACAATAACTTATGCAACAGGATTGGAAACAAGAAAACAAATAAAAATGTTTACACTTGACATCTAATAAACATTAACCTTTTGGATAAATCTTTAGTAATGTGGATTTTCCATCACACATCTATCCATATGGATAAAATGTGGCGATAAAGGATTTTTTTTAGAAATTATAACTAAATTGCATTTACAAAAATTTAAATTGCTTACGGCAGTCTCCAATTCTTTTCCATTGCACCAAACAGCCATGGTGTCCTTTTCTGTATAACGATAAATGTACATTTGTTGGGAATTTAAAATTTTTTTTTAAAGACTATCTCGGTAGTCAATTTTAAGACCATGTTTGTTTATGTGTATTGTGGGTTTCGCATTGGGACAATGCATTAGGATAGGATATTTATGTTTATCCCCGGGAATGGGAAAACTAAGGGGGTTAACACATAAGCAATTGTCAGATCACCTTGCACCCACCGCCGGGTTACCAAAGGTATTTCAGTGTGTTGTATATGATAGACACATTCTTTCAATTTGGTAGAACCCATTAATCCGCTTGGTTCAGGCAATGTCCGTAAAGTGCCTTGCCCAAGGACACAACCGACTTGCTAGCGACCAGTTTCGCACCAACAACCTTTCAATTAAAAGGCGACGCACTTAACTGGCAGCACCATTGTAACAAAAGCAAATTTAGTTTTTTTATTAATTTATAGGAGTATTTATTTAGCTGCTAATTTTAAATATTATATGATTTATACGTATTATTCATAAATATCGATGTTTCCATTATGTTTGAGTCTGGTGTTATGTCAAAGGTGTTGGTACTTCTTATTCATTATTTAATTAAGAGGTTTTTCCTTTATCTTACTATCGAAAGTATCATGATTTGGCACAACCATTACGGTATGGACTGTGGAGATATTGAACTAGGGTAAATACAACAAATTTGCCCTTCATCTATTGAAATACAATGCAATAGATACATAATGAAAGCAAATTGTGGGAAACAGTGATCTAGCAAGGTGGTGATCGACTGTAATTATGGCTTAATACCTTGGTTATACCAGCCTAGAGCTGGGCGTAATTGATCAAAGTTGTATTACGGAATTACGCCAGCTCAGTTACGTAATTTTCGTAATTTTTATGACGTCTTCTTTTTTTTAAAAACAGCCAAAAATCATCGTGTTTTTGGATGCATTTTGATGGTAGACAAAAATAATGAAATTTTAAACTTAACTTCAGAGACTTTAACGTTTAAACTAAACGGTTCGTTCGTCCTGCGTTGAAAATGGCGTGAATCCAAGATCACATGTATTTAACGCGATTTTGATTATTCTTACCGGTGGTTCGAACTATTTTAATCCAACTAGATCTGTGCAAATACTTATAATGGTTAACAGATCAAAGAAAAATCGGTTAACTTTTTTTTTAGCCAAGAGTTTTAGCCAAGTGTTCTTTCTCGCTGGTACTTAATAATGGGAAGATCCTGGGAAAGAAACGCGGTCGGGAGTGCGTCAGTGGTCCTGCATTGAAACTAGGTCAATGCGACCCTAGGTGCTAGGTCATACCGCCGATCAAAGCAATACTGAAAAGTCAACCGCGCGGTCTTTAAAAAAGAACAACCACCCCATAACGTGTGTTGTTATCATGCGCTGTTGTATGCATGAAAAACGAACACAGTCGGTTAACCATTTATTGATTTCATTGACGGTTAACTGTGACGTCCACTTGATTAACCGGTTAACCGTTAACTTCGCACAGCCCTAACTCTAACAAAAATAAACAAACGATTTTTTTTGCGAAGACTTAAACAAGGAATTGCATAGACAGTATATTTACAACGATCATCAATTCCCGTTTGAATAATTACGGACAGATGCGTAATTACGTAATTTTGATTTGACTTACGTAACGTAATTCCGACGTCCGTAATTACGTAACTTAACGTAATTTCGTAATTACGCCCAGCTCTATACCAGCCTTTATTTTTATTGCGTTATAAAACCAAGAAATACTATAAAAGTTAAACATTACCGAGAACAACTCTGGTGTCTTCTCCGTCTACTTTAAATTCCCAGCACTTGCTGGTTTTGCTTTTGTTTTCCAAAAACTTCTTTAAATTCTTCCCCTGAATATGGAGGGTGTATTCGTATGCAAATCCACTACATGCATCAATATGAATGCTGGCTGAAATTGTGTATGAATAAATGCAGTACTCTAACATAGATTAAATAATTGTCACAGATGTATGATAGGCTAGTTTTAAATGAGATATAATTATTAAAATTAAAACTAAGAAACAAATTCATGTGCGACAATGTTTAGTTACATAAAAATAACACAGGCAATTATCAGATCTCACAAATCAATGCCCACCAGATCTAAAATTATTTATATACTTTATCAAAGTAATGACTGTCAAGTGTTTTGACCACAGACAAAACTGTGCAATAGTGCTAAGATGTAAGATGGTTAAAGATCAAACCCAGAAACTGCATGGTTATGATTGCCGAAAAATTTTCTAATTATTCTGCTGTGCTTGAATATTTCAAAGAGCAAATGACCATCAGTTGAGTAAGTAATTAAAACATATTCACATGTATTCTGTAGTGAAAGAAAATGGTTGATAATGGTCATATTATTACAAAAAATGGGTTGGTGATATCTCACGATTTCCTCATTGTTTTATCGGTTAACTGACACAAATCAGGTATCTGATTCACAACCCTACTAGTTTAACATCTGTAACCAACCACCAACTGAGTTTTACAAAAGATGCAACCAAATTAGAATGACCAACCACATGGAAGCCATCATACAAGAAAAGACCCAATGTGGACTCCATTATACAAGAAAAGACCAAATTTTGACTTAATTAGAAATTACTCAAATTAGGTGCTGATAGTGAAAAAAAGAGTTTCACTTACATAAATTTGACTCAATAGAAAAAGTGATAAAAATGTTCAATTACCGTACTGGTAATTGTGACAATGACTGAATTATGAATACAATTACTTTTATCAAACACAACGTACATTCAATATTTTAAATCAAATTTCAAATACATTGATAGAATTTCTGGATTTAAAATGATCAATTCTAGGATAATTATAGAATCTGAACTACTTCAAATAAGAAAAATTTCGAACTGCTTGCAAATAAAAATCATGTCCTTTGTGAAATGTTAATAATTACTAGTGATTTGCAGACCTTTTACATTTTGCTTTCCAATTGTGAAATCTTCTTTTCCAACTAACTTAAACATCCAGTCGGTCTTCAATATGGCCTGTAAAAATTCCAGTTATATCACCAACAAGTTGTTGCATGGATAAATAAGTAACCTTTCCATCAATATAAATTGCTCTTTTTCCTGTTGTTGTCCCATGTTCGAACTCTACTTTATGAACTCCATCACTCAACGATATCTCCCATACCGCAACAAGGTCATTAGAATGACTACGCGACATTTACTTTCGTTAACTCTACTCAATATATAAATAAAACCTAAGTAATGAAACCGATAAAAGCATGTATATTTTGTTATAGAACAAAATGTTTATTGTTTTATTAACTGCAAGCTGTTTTTATTTCAGGTGGTTTACTACAAATTGAATGAAAAGAAGTAAAAAAATCTTTTGTAGTAAATATAAATCCAACATCGAAATAAAACAGATTTTTTTGCAAAGTAATATTTTATGGTCAAGTATGATTGTAAAAACAACTGTTCAGTTTTGCGCTTTTAAAGTCTCAATATTTGCTCAAAAATACACAATGATTGAGCGTGAAATCATGGTTTTATTTTCAGAACAAGCTAAAAAATTAGAATTAGTTCTTTGACCCGGCTATCGGTTGAGCGGAAATTGGACAAGTTACCAACGGCCTCCTCGGTCACCATACCCTCCTCGGTAACCCCCCCTGTCACCACCTCGCATTCCTCTCCCTCTTCCACGCACTTGAGCCTTGAGAATTGCCGCTTTTCCTCTACCGGCAGTCCCACCCTTTTGCAACCGCAACATTGGTGCATTTTTAAGCATGTCAGGCAAAATCATGAACCGAACTTGGCTTCCTCTAATATAGATGTTTTGAAGTTGCGCAGTTCTTCCATCTCGATATGTGACTGTGACGTCCTGCATTTGACTGTTCATGTTATCTTCCGCTTCTATTAATTTACCGCGATAAACTTCTCCAGTAGCAGATTCACAGGTCACAATGTGGCCTTCAGCCTCGTGCAAAACTTTAATTGGTACACCGATAGACATGATTATTCTGAAACGAACAACACCCGATCAAACTTACAAATTTAAAATTATACCTCGGCGTTGATTTCGCGTGTTCGCGTATATAAAACGATCGCTTAAAATAGATGATACCTAAACCAAGCGCGAATTTGGAAATATGACGGTAATGACCGACAAAAACTTCGAAATAATGATCAAAATATAATATTGCTCTAGTGATTTTCAATTAACGCAAAACAGTTAATTAAAAGGTCTGCAAAATATTCATTTCCCAAAAATTGCCAAAACTGCATTTAAAGAACCGTGGTAAGTGATAAGCACAGAGATGTATCGTCGTTAAATAAACAAAAATGAGAAGGAACCAGACAAGCATGTTAGAATACTATGGTCTAAGTTTATACCCTAATAAGGATACCAAGTTGGTACATATCTTTGGTCTAACTACTAACCATTGTAATCGAACAAGGCAACATGCACTCTAACAGGGCCCTGTTAAATGGTGGTTCATGCTACCAAATTGAAGGAATGTCAAAATTAACACAACATACTGCTATAGTATAGTAACGACGCTGTGCGTGAAGTAATCTGGCGATGTGTTAACGCCCCTTGCGTTTGTTACCAAAAACTACGTAACTGTAAATAAACGACAAAAATGCCGTTATTAGTTTTAAAGTTTCAATTTTAATGAGAGTGTGCAAACCATGTATTAACCCCCACAACCATTTTGACTGTATAGGCCTACTATGTGTCTAAATTGTTGCTCACGCGTGACTTATTTTCGCCTCGCGAATACTACAAGCCAACTTGGTGGGTCTTGGGAGCGATATGTATATATTCCGTCAAATATATGGTAGCGTTGGTGCAATCCTTTCGTATACGATTCCGCATGTGCTGTTCGTAGGTTATACGCCATCTATTACATTGTTTCGAGTGTGTTTCCAATTCACAAGAATTAAAAATGTTTATCCTGTCCCAAATAGAATTATCGTTGACGTCACATAATTAAATAAGGCACAACAAAAATAAAAATGCCAACATGCACTTGTATGTTGTATCCACCGTATTACATGTTTCTAGCAAGTGGTAACATGCAAATCATGTTGGGTCACAAGCGGAATATAAACTCTGATTTGTCGATATATCACAATAACATGTTCTTTAAAGACAATCAGATTGACTCAAGTTTGTCCATTTGTATAATTTGTGGAGTCTCAGTATTACAAGCTGCTCTTTATATAAATGTGTATGATTTGTGAACGAGTTGACAATTTTACGCACCTTTGCGTAAGTAGAATAATTGCGGTTATGGATAAGTGTAACTAGCGCGCTGATAAATTAAATTGGCTTATGCCTATTTTAACAAAATAGCCATGTTGGTTTTAATGAGCTGCACTTGTAATTTATCAATGCTTAATGTCATTTATTATAACTTGCAACTTTACCGCGCAGTGTCGTAAAGAGTCGTATTGTGACACTCTTGGTCAGGTGAAAGGTGACCAGAGTTGTACTCTCATCTGGCCGAATTATTAGCACGACCGATACATACACAGAATTTAATATAACCGTAAAACAAAAGCCCGGCAAAACAAATTAAAAAAAGAAAGGGGACCAGCGCGTTACTAAAGTGCACGAACCAAAATTAGCCTTTAGCTGATTAATGAAATTGTGACATCGGTGGCTAACCAACAAACAAAACGACTTTTGAACATCTAAAACGGGACTGAGTCGATATGCGTGTTGTTACTTACATGACGGGTAGTAAAATCACGTTGCAACATTTACCCACGGTAACCGTCTGATAATACAAACACACTGTTCCACTGCTGAAGTGAAATGTGTTTTATCTGATTTTCTGCTTCAATTTAGTTCAATGCATTGATCCATCGGATTCAGTCGTTGTCAGCAAAGGTCAAGGACACAACAAATTATAATGACGCCAAGTAACAAGGTTCAATACATCTAGGGTAAACAGAAAACGACAAAAAGAACAGAACGCCATTTTAAGAATTTCCTCATAAAGGGTGAGTCGGTGATGTGTTTCAATTATAGGCTACTACTAATCAGGCCTATTTCGGCGATCCATAAATGTCTTAAACGTATTTTAAAATCTTGCGTTTGTTTTACTGATTTTACCACTTTTGCTGTGTTTAGTCGTTTCTTTGCTTTCTAATAATATTTGATTTCTACCGATTATTAAATGTATCTACTGATCATTAAAAAAATCTTGTGATTATATAGGGCATCTTGACCTAACCGACGTATTAATACCTAGAAAGAATCACCGTATATTTTCAGTGGAATATAATTGGATTCAAATCAGCCATTCAATACTAATTCCACAGATTGTTTAATCTTCGGATTGACTGATTTAATATGATGTTCCCGTTGTACGAATACACGACAACTTATACATGGCGTTAATTAGAACGTCCCAGTTTCGTAAATGTACTTTGTTAAAAGAAAAAACACACAACAAATTAAGTTATTTTTCTATATTTGAATTGATATAAAATATTTTCTTATACTCCCTACGAAAACGTACTCCCTATTTTGTTAAGGCCTTCATTAAAATTACATGAAAAAAAGGTATAAAGTGTATTATTTTTGTGTAAAAACCACTACCAAGATTTTTTTATAAAACAAGTAGAAAACTAAGTAGATGCAAAAAATAGTGGAAATAACAGAGTTAATCTTCGTCTTCTTCTTGCAACGTCGTAAGTACAAAATCTCCGACTAACTGCTGAACAGAAATTCGACGATTTGTGGTCGGTCGCTGGATTACTGTCTTTTTGTTAAAGTCGACCTGATTGGGTTGTGTGTGTCGGTGTACCAAGGTAGTTGAGTTTTGCCCCTGTGAATACGCTTGCACCACATCGTGAGTCCTGGCCGGTGCTGACGCTCTTCGCATACGCTGATGGTTTGTCACTTTTCTTGTTTGTCCACTTGGTGTCGACAAAGGTTGCAAAGAAGCGCGTCGGCCATTCTTCGTCGACCTGTGAGACTGTCCTGCCGCGTTGCGATCTTTCTGTCGCTGTTTAAACTCCTATAATGCGTTTAATTGTTAAACAACAGTTTTTTTTTAAAACCTATTGGTTTCGTAAAATTACAACTACTCTATATATTAATTATAATCCTTAAGAAATACTGTATATATAAATAAAGATATATATATATTTATATATATATATATATATATATATATATATATATATATATATATATGTTTTATTAAAAAGAGAATATTCAGGTAAAGATTAAGGTGGATACCTCCACATCTCTCGGGTCAGCGATCATTTTGCGTGCAGGATTGCTGGTTGTTGAAGACTTTTTTTTGCTGAAGCCAACAACTGCTATTCGTCTTTTGCTTTCCATTGTTGCTTTCACAAATTCGCCATTGGACACTATCTTTTATTAAGTTCCAAACTTTTATCCAATGGAAAATGTGATCCTTTTATGGCAATTTATATTGTGACGAAAATTATAAAAACACACCACATTATAAAAAATAAAATACTATAATATACTCTTATTCGTTTTACGTTAACTAAACCTCTAGCATACTATCTATGCGTTATGCCCCGATCCAATTAATCCTACACGATATAAATGCGCAAACACAGATTTGTCAGCATGTCGAAACGAGTTGTGCTATTTTTTATTTGCTTAACTCTCACTTGTGCGGAGAGTTTAATTTAATTTCAAGAATGGCTCTACGCCCGTCTTCAAAAACATGCCAATACCAAGCCTTTATGTGACGTGTACTAACATTCGTTTTATTGTTGGTTGGGACGCACATGTCATAGATCAGAACCAAACCACTTTGTTTGCTTTTGTAGTATCAAATCGCTCTAAACTAACCATAAATGATCTGCTATTGACAACGAAAAGATTAATAGAATCAAATACGTTCAAGTCTGTTTTTGTACATTGTTTGTGTTCACACTAAAACTACTACTTCAATGTCAATACACTCATTTAAAAAACACATAAAATGTTTACATATATACATAATATTTTAATAGTACGATTTAAACATTAAAATCCATTGGCGAAATGTTAAGTATTCCACACCAACAATATCGTGCGCGTGTACTGCATATAACAATGAACTGAGTCACTCAAATCACCTCCTTGCTTAAAAATACTGTAGTATTGGGGTTAAAATCGTATAACTATTACCATAACCTTGATCTGCCTTGTTTTTCTTGTTTCTGTATTAATACTAATATTACAAATGTCCGTTGTAAATACTGAAGCTATTTCCATGGGTGGGTTATTTTATCGTTACATTCCAGAATTTACGTTTTACAATGACTTTATGAACGTCGTTTTTATTTTGTTTGTGTGTTCGCTGAATACGTTCTTTGTTATACCAACGTAGTGCACTAGTGTCTTACTGGTACAAATACTGGTAAGTGGCTGAAAGTGCCAATATTTGTTTCGAAATAAATGTGGCATGACCAATTTTCACACGTCTTCTGGTTAAATTGCTGCAGAGCAAAAAGTTCTACAAATACTCTACTAATTGTAGGCTAGCCCCAAGCCTATCGACTATGATCTACATAATCTAACCTTCTTAAACTAAATTTAAATGGATTTGCAAATTAAAATTTGGTCACTTTTAATAAAGTACCACACTATTTAACCTGATGTTTCACAAATCAAACATTATACCGTACAGCCAGATACAGACCGAAGGCTGAGTAACAAAAAAGCATTCAGGTCGTACGCATAAATCAATTTGTCACAAGAGAGTATCATTGATATTAACGGTTTGTTTGATTTTGGCCTGGAAATAAAACTCACGGAAAACCGCGGGCGTTTGCCTTGTTCTTAATATAGCTGCACCTGTATTCGCTAACATTTCCGACAACGTGTATAATCTAACGTGCAAGGACATGGGTATTTGTGCCGAAAAGGTGCATGGTCCGATAATCAACACATCAAGATTTTTGTTTGGATATTATTGTTTAACAGACGATGATTTGATTCTGATGGTGCCTCGTCAGACTTAAGCAATATTTTATACAAATGCATTTTGAACAATTAAGTAAAGTTGCAATTGCGTCGGAAAGCCTGTCAAATAAAAAAAATAGATAGTCTGACGATGTTCAATCTTACAAGTTTTATTCTTATCTTGCCTCTATAAGTCTATACGGTATCAAAATCAATATTCCAATTAGGTCTGTATACAAATTATTGTTTTTTTAATCCAAGATGTAACAATCAGCACAGGTAAGCATGAGCACATGGCGCACACGTTGATAATATTTATACAATTATACCCAAGAAAAAACGTAATGTTTGTTTTTGAACAATTAGTAATAGTCCATCAAATATCTGCCGCTCTCTTTGATGGCCGTAGAAAATTTATGCGCTGACATCAAAACCGAGCGCGCTGCAAACTGATACATCAATTAAACTGCCAATGAGCGAAATTTTCTCTAATGATATAATCAAGCTTGAAAGGCTTACGATGCAGATATGTGGTAATTGTTTGAATGCACGTCAGGAAAACGCAATTACTTATAAACATGCCAAACCCTATTTCACCACACATGAAAAACAATTAATTAGGCTTTACGACAAGATATTACCCCACGGCAAGACATTTGAACATTTTCCGGAAATTAACACGGTCTTCACGATACAAACCTATTGGGAATTACTCATCATATTTACAATGCGGTTTGGCACTTTGACCGAGCTATAAATCAGGTTCGCTTAATTACCAACGGTAATAGCGAACACCAAATTGTGCGACGGTAAATAACTTGTTATATGGTCTTAGCGTCTGCTGCTAACTCCCCCAGTTAAACTGACGTTTGGATTTGTAATTAACAAGAGCAACAGGAACGTAAACGTTAAAGCCCATGCTTTAACCGTCGTCTAGCGCTGTATTGTCTGTTCTAACCAATCTGATTATCATAATTGCAGGTGGCAAATATTAAACTCAGTCGCGCACTTCATTAGTAACTCATGCGATGTATTGGTATTGCTACTCGAGCTTATATTAGAAGTTGGATAATACTTTTTTATTGCGTGTTTTAAAAACTAATAAAAACGACATTGAAAAAACGAAATGTCCAACAATACATCGTGACACAATAAGGCATTCACACAAAATATTGTTAAGGCATAAAAAAACGAAAAACCTTAATTGATTTAAAAACGTTGATTGATTTAAGCTCTTGTCATGTATGATGATTAGCAATATATATGTTTTAGAAGGAGCAAAACTGTACAGCGGCATTAATTTACAGAACGTGGGTGTTTTAGCAGTTTGAAACATATGCATGATCCAAATATATTATGCAAGGACGGGTCCACACACACGTGTGCAGGCTGTCGGAAAGTTGTAGTTGTTGTTTCTCATAAACTGACTTTCGAGCGTTTGCAAACTATCATGACACAAACACCTTGTCCATCGGAATGCAAGCGTGTAGTTTCGGCCAATGGTATGGTAAAGTGTGAAGAGGCAAGATGTGCAAACAGGGCAATGGAATACAACTGAAATGCCGCGATGTCAATACAGTTGTTAGTCAATCCCCGAAATTTATCTGAGAAGGCGATATATTCAAATCGACATAAAGGCATTTAGCGCGATGAAGTACGCTAATATCCTTGTCATGTCTATGCATATATGTCATGGTAAAAAAACGAAGATTGTTATCACTTTTTGAAATCACTTTCCAAATCTACCGAAGTCATACACTCCGAGATGCTGCAATAGCGCCACTAGCGGAACGCTCAACGTTGTTAAAACAAGCAGCACTGCTACCATAACGCTTACCCAAGCAGGGTAAGTCATTTTTATTACGTTCATGCCGTCCCAAGCATGGTACACGGGGCTTTTGATGAGGTACGACACGATGATAGTTCCAAAGCAAACTAAGAGCAGTATTGGACATAGGAATTGTATGCAAATCTTCCAGTAGGCATTCAGTTGCTGCCCGGTCATGAAGTAAATGTCGTTTCCTAACCTAAAATACGATTAATAAATTATTTAAGGGAAATTTTATTCTGGATAATATGATTAAGGTTATACTTCAAACAGAATAAGATATGAACCACAGAGGATGAAACAATTCACAGTGGTTTCAACAATTCACGAAGTGTATAACACCCGTTAAAATGAAAAAATAAAAGCTTTTACCTTTCTACGTATTGATAGAAATAGAAATCAAAAGTTCAATCGACTTTAGCACTTACCTTTTTATACCGTACAGCAATGCAACTGCAAATGTTTCACAAAGCACAATGTAAAGCAACCCAGTACCAACATAAACGTCATCTAATATTTCGACTAGATAGATTCCCTTCTTCGTTGTTAAAGTTAGTCCAAAACAAAACATCACTGCGGAAATATGAAACATTTTAAAATCACGGGCTACCGCAGATATTAAAATAATATACTTGCAATCTCCAACTTTTAATGTTTTAGCACTCTCTTATGCAACGCACCGCCTGTACAACCTAATGTAATTGCACCTTGGGCACAAGTTGATTAAAGATAACCCCAAATAAATTTGTTACAAAGTGTTTAATTAAATTTATCCCAATGCATCATGGATTAAGGGAAAAACTCGTAAATGACCTGCATACCTGTTTAGAAATGTTAATGTAGTAAAGAACAATCATCCCGCTGATCATTACCACTAGATTAATGAACCGCCCATTTTTTTAATTTAACGACATCTTTGATAATTTAATAAAAATCTGGAAATTAGTTACCAAGTCTAAAATCAAACTAAGTACATTAAAGGTATTCGTAAATAAAGTTTTCACCTATGCAAAGCAAAACTGCTAGTTTGGCTTTAGAAATCTTTACACCAAGGTCTCGAATTAAGGAAACGACTCCCGTAAAATTTCCAAGGACACTTCCCATTCCGATGTTGACTATCATAAAAAAGAAGAGCACCGACCAGAAATTAGAACCGGGAAAATTTAAAATGGCGTCGCAGAAAGTGATAAAGGCCAGCCCTGTACCCCCGGGAATCTAAGATACAAGATGATGCTTTATGTTCTGCAACATAGCTAATTATTATATACATTAGGTTATTAATAAAGCAATACAATACAAGACAATATACCGAATCCAGTTCTTTTTCTGGCGAGCAATCTTTTAAAAGGTCAACTACGTTCCCTTGTGTTGCATTGAACAAGTCAGTCATGTTGAGGGTTTCGGGTGGAAACGTTGCGTTGATGGTAGAGTTCATTTGTAACAAAATATCCTCGTTCCTACAATAAACGAGTAAGATGTAAAAGTTCGAAAGAAACAGTGTATAGTATTTTTAGGGTTGTCGGTCTTAATAAGAAATTTCGCACAATTTAAATGGTTCGTTTACTAACTTTGTTATTTTACCAAAATGTATAGAGTTACAATTCGAGTCCTGTGGGGCATTTTACATAAAACATTTGCACCGAACCGCCTACCTGGCTAAACAAATCTTTGAATTGGTGGCTGCTTTAACTCCCAGGACACCGAAAACAATGAGAGCGACGAAAAGCGAAGTAAGACTATTCACGGTGGCCACGAATAGTGTATCAAACACACAGTTGTTGTGAGTTGTGGTGTAACTGGCGAACGCGATATACGTTCCCTGCCCAAGACCAATACTGAAAAAGATCTGAGCTAAAGCATCCAGCCATGCTGCAGGGTTCTTCAATTTTTCGACCTACGGAAAATTCATTGTAAAGTTTTCTTGATGTACACTTTTATATATATACATATATGTATATATATATATGCAAATGTCCTCATATCAATATATATACTTACGTCAGGCTTAAATAGAAACGCTATTCCGTCTAGGGCTCCTTCCAACGATAGAGTTCTCACTGCAAATGCTGTCAACACCAAATACCTAAAAGTAGAAATCAAGTAAAATAGTAATTGCTTTTAGAAATGTGTGCTGTAATATCCACGCCGTATAAGCATATTGGTACGTTACGGTTATTGTAGTGACAGCCGGTAGGGGTTAATTGTCAGCTGTTTAACTTAGCCTGTCAATCAAGTCAAACAAACGCAATATGTTATGACTTACGGAAAGAACACAGCAAAGTACATGACCTTTCCAGTTGAGGTGGTGCCTTTGACCAGTCCAACAAAAAGTACAAGCCACGCCACAAATGAAGCCAAAACAACCCAACCATTTAAAGCCTCTGAAAAATGATCACATGTTGATGACTTCCATGACTTGTTTTTAACACATGAGTAAAACAGCAGTTATATTCTTAGTTTACGTGTTAAGTAGACCGAAACACAGCACTCAAGCCATACAGCCGAAGGGAATCAATGAAATATAGGTTACTTAAACAAGGGATTTCCTGGAAATTTGATTTAACGCCAATTCAAAAGCTTACACGTTAGAAGTGTTGTTTTGCAGAAAGCACTACAGGCACATCCTGATATAGCTCACACGAAAGCAACACTATTAGAGAGATTTGTTTAAACAACGCATTAAAATTTGTACAAAGGAGAAATTCGGCCGCAAGGTATTTTAAAGACGGGTGAATATAAATACAAGAATTAGCAAAACGAAATTTAATTTTCGGCGAATTAACATGTAGGCTACTTGACCAATCCTGTGATGTATTTAGGATTTGTTGTGTTGCAGCACGAGTCCAATTGAACTCTTAAATTCTAAAACCTTAGTTTTTAAATTGTTCTCTCGTATGTTGGTATCCATTCAAATTGCATCAAACAAATAACTCTGCTCACCTCCTTGATCAATGGACACAGGCACGTCCAGGGTTTCCCGGAACCAAAAATACACGGTAGGTGACGAGGCAACACATTCTTTAACAGCGACCGCAGTATTGTTGAGCCCGGTGTTTACTGTGGGACAAGACCGCCAAGGCAGCGGAACCCGTAAAGAATTCGCGGTATAGTAAAACCCCAACGCAAGTATAACATTGTAATACAATCCAAGAATCAGACACACCTGAGAAAAAAGTAAAGCGGTGGTAAACAGTGATGTTGTTTATCGTCAATAAAATTTAGAAACAGAACTGTGTTATTAATTCTTTGACAGATGGGAAACAGACATCGCTAATACGCGACTAAACCAAAATACGAAGATCACTTTCCGTTTAGAATTCACTTTCCATTACCACGTGTGAGACCTACTGTTATTCTAAAACTAATGTGTTGTGTATTACTGTTATAATAAAACTTATAACTTGGAGATAAAAAAATAAAAATTTAAAATAAATTCCAAAACTTACAACCAAAGATGCCATTCCAATTCCAGTTGTGTAAGGACTAACTCTACTCCATACGCCAATTGCGCCCTTTTTGGCTCTTTGACCCATCGAGTATTCCATTAGTAGGAGTGGGTATCCCACTATTACTAACATTATAAGATAGGGGATCAGGAATGCTCCTATTGGGAAAACAAAAAAAAATATTACAAACACAGTGGCTATTGGCGTGCATGCCAGGACATCAAGGCTGCTTGAAAAATATAATTAAAAATAACATTCTTTGAATGGAAATTAGACTGTCGCAAAAGTTCCAACGCACTCGGCAGGAGTTTTGAACGGCCGGATGTTAGTGCGGAAGTCATCGATTCAACGGTTAAAGCTGTTTAAAGCTCGATGAATGAAGGACTAATTGCATAGGTTTATGTATATGGTACCCTGGTGCTGTACAATTATAGTCAACTTACCACCGCCATGCTTGTGACATTTGTATGGAAACCTCCATATATTTCCAAGTCCAACTGCATTTCCCAATGACGTGAGAATGTACTCAGTTTTATTACTCCAGGCCTGTCTCTCCTGTGTGTCGGTTTTCGCCTTGATACCGGCTTCATTTTCAGCCTCCTCAACGCAATTTAAAACAGTCAACTCGGTGCTGTCGGTTTCGTTGATTTCTTTACAGCGCTTCTTCTCAAGCTCTTGTTTGTCCATGATGCCTGTAAAACGTCACTAATTCTCTCCGTCAGCGGCAACTGTTTCCTACAGAGTCTGACTCGGTCGTCACGCGCTGCTCTAGTTTGGCGTGGTCAATCGCGCTACTATGATCGAAAGCGCATTCGCCTTTTTCCCGAATTGGCTCTGTAAATTTACAAGTTGAGGAAAAAGCATGACTTATTGGCCAACCGTGAAAGTAGGGGTAAATATGTCCACTGTGCATGGCCATTATGTTCACCAATTATTTTAATTTTATATATTGGGTATTCTTTATAAGCAAGATTTTTTAAATTCTGAAGAATGGCGAATCCGTGACAACTAGTACACCATTAAAGATTGATGTATTCGGCTTTTCCCTAACTGTTAGCTTTTTGGCCATGTTAATACCAGCTTTTTTTGCAGTAGCCTATTGTTACATGTCGACTGTAGACCACTTTAAAATTTAATAACTGCACGTAAATAAAGTAGATCCATCATTTATATTCATTTCAACCACAAATAAATTTTTAACTTATAGGTTTTACCGTTATCCAAACAAATGTCGTTACATTGGTTTTGAAACCCCAAAATCCTAGATGGTTCAGTGTGGGCCGAACTCGGGCAAACTTAACATTACTATTTTTGGAATTTTAAGAATGCTTCATCTTTTCATTTTGATCATAGTGAATCGCCGAGCCAGGTGAGCTTTAGCGGGCGCTTTAGAACATGTAAACTAGAAAAAAATCGTGACCCGATAGATCTACATTGGCTTAATTCAACTTCAGAATTTATATCTCTGCTGCTAGGGTTACATTTGTTTATAATCCTTATACTTGTTATAAAGCATAGAGCTAACGGATGTGGAAACACAAGTCGAATTCAATAAAATTACAACTTGAAAAAAAATATATTACAACATAAAAATATTGCAATAGGCTTTATATAATTAGGCTCATGTCACGATTTTTGTTGTTAAAGTGAAAGCAGCAGTCAGCACATATCAAATCATGCCGATGCCACTTCATGTTGTATGACGTCGTTTTGTGACATGCGGAAAGTGCTCCTGAATTCTATTGATTTAGAACAGTCTGTTTTACACTAGCAATTAAGTGCTAGGGTAAAAGTTTACGTTCTTATAGGAAAAGTGTTAAACAGTTTATGTTAATATTAGTTTTAGCAAATACATGCTATCGCATAGTTTTATTTGGCTTGTATAGGGAAAATATTGAACCTGTGTAATGTTAGTAAAATTATACTATAAAGCAACAACACTGCAAATCAGACAATATCATTGTTGCAAGCCTTCTCCATTTAGTGGATATCCCGCGGCGATAAAAAACGTACTTTCCACGTCTAAACTTCAGCTTTGTATATATTTTGCCAGTGTTACTTTATTGTTTTTATTTTGGCAGATATAGAACTTACATGCGATTTCTAGGCCCAACAAAAGTAGCTATTTTATCTGTTTAAAAACAAAACAGCAGACCGACTTATAAACAAATATTATATAGCCTATATATATCCAGGCAGTCAAAGAATAACATGCGCCATGAATCAACGAAATCGGAGATAGGTACAAATCTACATGTAATGAATTCTGAGGTTATTGTAGATTTAGTAGAAAGTCCAGCGCCCGAAGTATCTTCAAATTCGATTTCATTCTATCGATCTATTGTCTCCGGTATCCATGGCCTTGTAAAACCAGAAATGTCGGGGTTGCTGGTTTACTCAACGGGTATATTCATTTGCTACCTCCTGTATGGTCTTATACAAGAAGAAATGTAAGTACACCATTAAACCGTTAAAAACTCAAATATAAGCAGATACCGTGTATAAATGTGATTAATACTACGTGACATTTTAACGGGCTAATGCCACGTCAAGATTTGGATGGCTGGATCGATACGGCCCAGTGATTGCGGTTCGTATACTATAAGAAAGCACTTAAACTCTGCTTGCAGAGGTATGATCTGTAATTCAAATATTCTATCGAACTGCGTTTTCTCTACCTTTTTAGGTTATGGTTTTATTGTTTAATGAAAGTCACCTAATTTGGCGGTTACTTACTTGTCAAAATAAAATATCATAATTATTACCAAGAAAAATATTTTTTTAATTGTTACTTTAATGACTCTGGTTTTAGTGTACACATCGAGTCTGAAGTTAAAATTGTTATTATGGGTCCCATTTGGAAAAATGGGACACATATTGTTTTTGTCCGTTTTTTTTTTTTCTTTTTTTTTTTTTTTTTTTTTTTTTTTTCGTCAAAGGTTTGACAGTCATGGCTTGTGGCTCCAACATCTACCAGAAGGGGTGATGGAATTGCAATAAAATTTAAACATTTGTTAGTGCACATGGTCTAGATATGCAGAAGCCAAAATTTTGGGTAATTTAATTTGGGGAATTCCCCTGAGAGGTGAAAAACCAAAACGGTACTTTTTTTAAAAAAGGGTACCTTTTTTGGCCATAGCGATTGATCGGCTAATCCAATTTTAATTAGATTTGGTAAATTGTAAGAACATTACCCAATGATACAAACTTTAAAAGAAATCAAAAAATTACCTAGGGAAATACCCTAAAAAATACGATTTTGTTCTCAAATCATGATTGTGACAGTCATGGCTTGTGGCTCCGACATCTACCAGAAGGGGTAATGGAATTGCAATAAAACTTTGACATTTGTTAGCGCACATGGTCTAGATATGCAGAAACCAAAATTTTGGGTGATATACCCAGGGGAATTCCCCTGAGAGGTTAAATACCAAAACGGTATTTTTTTCTAAAAATTTAGTTTTTTTTGCGCATGGCGTTTAAACGCCTACTCCAATTTTAATTAGATTTGGTAAAATGTAAGAAAAACATTAGCCAATGATATAATACTCAAGAGAAATGAAACAAATACCTAAGGAAATACCCGAAAAAATAAGATTTTGTTCTCAAATCATGATTGTGACAGGCATAGCATGTGGCTCCGACATCTACTAGAAAAAGTAATGGAATTGCAATAAAATTTTAAAATTTGTTAGCGCACATAGTCTAGATATGCGGAAACCGAAATTTCGGGTGATGAATCTAGGGGAATTCCCCTTAGAGCGTTAAAAACCGACAACGGGTATTTTTTGTTCTATATAAATAGCCTT
Source organism: Ciona savignyi (assembly GCA_000149265.1). NCBI lineage: Eukaryota > Metazoa > Chordata > Ascidiacea > Phlebobranchia > Cionidae > Ciona > Ciona savignyi. The sequence continues at coordinate 112,008 of CH001698.1, read as the reverse complement.
TTTTGGGCATAGCGCTTAAACGGATGCTACAATTTGAATCAGATTTGGTGGAATGTAAGTGCATTAGTCACTGATTTAACACTTAAAAGAAATAATAAAATAACCTAGGGAAATACCCAAAAACTAGGATATGGTTTCAAATCATGATTGTGACAATCATTCCATGTTGCCCCGACATCTACCAAAAGAAGTAATGAAATCGCAATGAAAATTGGACATTTGTAAGACAACATGGTCTAAATATGCAGAAACCAAAAATTTGAATAATGAATATAGGGGAAATCCCTCAAAACGTTTTAACGTAGAACGTTGATTTTGTGGCCATAGCCGTTAAACGTTGATTTTGTGGCCATAGCGCTTGAACGGCTGCTCTAATTTTATTAAAATTCGGTAAAATGTTAAAACATTAGACACTCTGTGCCAATTCAAAAAAGAAAACATTTACTTAGGTTAATTTCCATGAAAACGAAGTTATGCTCCTGAATTATGATTGTGACAGGCATGCCATATCGCACTATGACATCTCCAACAAGAAGTCGACAAAACAGATTAAAACTTTAAGAATTGCTACATAACATGACTCACTTATGTAAAAACAAAAACTTATCTACTAAACCCAGGGGAATTCCCTGAAACAACGAAAAACTAAATCGGGCTGTTTTGGGAATTTAGCTTTATTTCACTACAGCGCTTGAAAAGAAGCTATAATTTAAAACATTTTTGGTGAAATGTTCATAAATTTAAGACGTTTATTTTTTATTTACCTAAACATGGAATATAAGTTTGGTATGTTAACTATGGGACCCATGCGTTTATGCTTGCAGAAACAAAAACTACATACTCAGTGTATAAAATACAAATTGTGGTTAGGGACCCTGTAGCATGAATATAGGTTATACAACATGTGTTTTACAAATAGTGTTGGTTAAACACGTGGTTGACACTCTCTAGTTTTATTTGCATTCAGAATGCTCGGTTGGCAAAATGGTGACAAGTAGTTTACGGGTTTGATAAGAATTGTAGGATTGTTGGAAATATCATTATACTAACTTAGGATAATGTAAGTGCAGAATTAGGAACCTTACTTGGCCATTTAGAAACATGAAACAATCGATTTCAGCTCGTGCAGAATTGTTACTTTGGTTTAGGAATCCAAAACTTATAACAATTCGTCAAGGGGTTTATGAAATTCCACAAAAGCTAACTTATTATTAGGAGTTGGAACAAATGGAAGCTGAGAACATGTCAAAATAATTACATGCCTGCAAGAAATATCATTGATTAGTTATCTACTTTTTATACAAAATATAACTTAGATTTGTTTATTACTGTTTATCTGTTTTGTTCTTTGTTTAAACAAGCAGCCATTTAGTCAATTGTGTCCCAGGACCTGACAAAAGACATGTAGTTAGTCCGAAGTTTTGTCATTATTGAATATGTACCTCATGTTGTCCTTATCAGTTATTACTGGTTCCATGTAACTCCCCCTTCACACGGTTGTAAGTTTGTAAAACCGCTTTAACTTACTCTTCCATGTTACTCCTCCTTTACACAGTTGTAATGACCACATGTTTAAACATTCCCAGAACTTTCCTTTTCCCACATTATGCCAAGCCTCTTTGTTTTCGAGCAATAATTATTGACAAGAGTTGAGAACCGTGGCTTCTGCAGTAAACAGCTCAGAGAAGCCGCATTTGGTGTTTATTAACTCATGCCCGCACATTGATTTAATCATCATATGCTTGTTGTATCGTATCTGCATTTAATCAAGAATATAATAATGCAGTTTTGGATTGCGAGACTCACGAGTAAAGGTAGCAGCAGAATACCCAAAAACTTAATAAACTGCTACAGACACTTCGTGAAACATCACCATAAATACTAGTGGATTACTGTGTTCAACTTCAAAGTTTTGCACTTTTAATAATTTACAACACACTGTGGTAACTTAGCCAATTTTGGTATTTTCTGGTGCATTTTAAGATACTTTGTGGGTGCACTTGTCAGGCTTTTCAGACTTGCAGTGGCCACTAGTTATTAGACAATAAATATCAAAGATTCCATCAAAGTAAGTTGTTTCCATGGAGAAAGCTTAGTGGATGTCACCTGAAGAAGATTAACAAGTTAAACTAAAACAGTTAACCCTACTATCTATAATATACAACAAACACTGCAATTTCTTTAGCCATCCAGTTGGTATTAGGTAATCTGTTTTACAGCAAAGTGCAATGTAATGCTTAACATCATCTCCTGTTTGCACCGGACAAATGCTTGTCAGCATGCAATAACTGACTAGTAAAGTCCCTATTAAAATGATAATTATCGAAATAACAAATTGCTTACTTTCCCAAGATGCAATTTTTCACCACTTTATTCCTAGCTCCTACGTATGGAGAACGAAATTTTTTTGTCCTTCCACAAAACAAACCTCTGTTCAAATATTTAAAAGAAAAAAATAAATTTATATTTTGTTTAGTATTTATTAACTGATAGGAAATTGTGATTGGTTGAGTAGCCTAATATGAGTGCTTCTCAATCAAATACCACAAAATTGGTGTTCTGTTTTTCGGGAATATTTATATGTTACCTGTTATTCGGATTTGCGCAAGAAAAAATGTAAGTCTTGCAGTGATAATAAGTTAAGTAAATCTTAAGTGTATTAGTTCACCAAACTTAAAATAACCATGCATTTTTAAATTAGCTACATAAAACTAGTTATTAGCATCTATTTATCAAGATTGACCAAATTGCAAATGTACCGGTAGCTTTATTTACCACTTTTCAGAACGAGAGGTGAATATGACGGGGAAAGATTTACTTTTTCACAAGCTCTTGTCTTCATTCAGTGTGTTCTTAATGCTCTTTTCGCAAAAGCAAGTAAGAATCCTAGTTTTTTGATAGAAAATTATTTTAACCTTGAATTTGTAACCAAAGTATTACAATATTTTTATCAATTTCTAAGTAAATTACTGAAAATCATAAAACAATAATAAAGAATAGTAATAAATCATGATAAAAAGTAAAATAATGGCTGAA
>CH001698.1:96097-108727 GCA_000149265.1 Ciona savignyi | reverse complement strand
AGACAAGACTCCAAACACACTATATGCTTCATGTGCGTTTTGTTACATGGGTGCCATGGTTGCAAGTAATCATGCCTTATTATACATTGCTTATCCAACACAGGTATGTTAACTTGACGTTTTGGAATCAAATTCACGATGTACTTGTACATACAGTACTAAACTTATATAGGTTTTAAATTTTTTGCACCGATGTCAAATTTAGTTTTTTTATGTTTTTTTAACGAAAGTTTCATTTGTTTCAGGTTTTAGGGAAAGCATGCAAACCAATTCCTGTTATGATTCTTGGTGTTTTGTTTGCACATAAACGCTACCCGTTGGCAAAATATTTTTGCATTTTTATGATAGTTTTGGGCGTTGCTGGTTTTATGTATAAAGATGGCAAAGGCTCCACAGACTCATCTGGTTTATTTGCCATTGGATTTGGAGAAATATTATTGGTGGGTAGCTAGGTTTCAAACATGCTACTACAATATATACAGTGTTTTCATTAAAGATTAACTGTTATGTTTATATAGGTTTATCTATTTTAAAATATTTGTATATTTGTTACAACTTTACAGTTTGGTAAGCAGTACTTTTATAGCTGATGCGCGCTAACTTCTCCAATAGAGTTTTGCTTTTATCTTTATTATATTACAATTTCATATTTGAAGAAGTTTTGCTTACAATAGTCAAATTAATGCAGATGGTATCTTTAACATTGGACGGTCTGACTGGCGTAACCCAAGAGCGAATGAGGTCGCATTATATGACAAACCACCATCACATGATGCACAATGTCAACTTGTGGTCTTGTTTTTTGCTTGGTGGAGGTATTTTAAAATTTATCCATTTTATTTTATGCTCTTGCAACACCCTACATTTGATATTTATGGTTTTTTTAATCTAATTAGGTTGAAACATTGAGCGGTGATGGTAACTGGGATTTTCCTTAAAATTTACAAAACTCCCTTAACATTTTCAAAATCATAATTAAACATATTCATCAACAAATTGGTTAGCAAGTTAATCGTAACTGATGTTCAGCCCCAGTCATATTTTTTTTTACAGATAGAGCAATTGTAGAGATACAATCATTGATTATTTTTGTCAGTTAACCTTTATGAGTATCTTGTTATACAAACAGCCAAATGGTATTAAATTATAGTAAAAAAAGGAAGGTTTAATTTTGCTCGTTTCAGGGTTAATTGTCACCGGGGAAGGGTGGGTCTTCATCCAGTTTGTAATGAAGCATCCTAAAGTCATATCCCACCTGGCGATGTTTAGCTTAATGTCAGCACTCGGTCAACATTTTATATTTCTAACTGTAAGTATATTTATGATATATAGGATAGGATATATTCATCTTTATCCCTGTGAATGGGAAAACCAGGGGGGTTAACACACAGGCAATCGTCAGATCACCTCGCGCCCATCGTCGGGTTACCGGAGCTATTGCAGTGTGTTGTATATGATGGACATGTTCTTTCAATTTGGTAGAACCCATTTATCCGCTGGGTTCAGGCAATGTCCGTAAAGTGCCTTGCCCAAGGACACAACCGTCTAGCTAGCGACCAGTTTCGCACCTTCAACCTTTCGCACCTTCAACCTTTCGATTGAAAGGCGACACACTAAACCGTTGGACCAATGTGCCGGATTTTTATTTATAATTTAGACATATTTTTTTTCCTGAAATGTTGGAAGTAATCTTATGTGTATTTTCCATCCTTGGGGATAAATAAGTATCCATTACTTTAGAACTAGATTATTGCTGTACCAGTTTTTTTATTATAGAAAAATTTGTTAATCTAAACACCAAGGCCTTTATATTTTATTGTAATATAAAAAACTTAATTTGACGAAATAAAGATTTTATACAGCTTCACCATTTTTCAGGTGGTTACTTTTGGTCCACTAACGTGCTCTGTTATAACAACAACTCGAAAGTTCTTTACCATATTGTTTTCTGTTTTAATCTTCGGTAACCCAATGAATACGCGGCAGTGGTTATCAACTATCTTGGTCTTTGCAGGTTTGAAATATATTATTATTTTTCCGGTTTATTTATATGTTTGCCGGATTTTAAGACTAATATCTTGTCGGTTAGTCCATCATCGTATGTTTCTACCCTGTCATCTTATGTCCAATGGATGTTACCTTAATTTACCGACAATGTGGGTATTGTGTAATCTGATGAAGTCATGTCATGGGTAAAATACAATGTGGGTTGTGTGTAATCTGATGAGTCATGTCATGGGTAGAATATATCCCGTGCCATTTCTTGTATGTACTCCATAAACTTACTAGTAAGATTTTATGCAATATTCTAGATTCAATGGAAGTATTCCATATAACAGATATAGATAAGACATATAGTCATTCATATTTAACGGAAGATTTTAAAAGTGAAATTCTTGTAAAAATATACATTCATATGCTGATAAACTTATCCTTGGATTAGATATTTTATTCTTTTTTCTCTAGTTAGAAAATGCATGGATTGTTATATAATGGTCAAGCATCAGGTTACCTTTTACCCACCATCGGGTTATTGGCTGTATTATGTTATTTAAACTATTACGGTGTGAAATACAGTGGCTTTATTGCCAAAAAATGTTGTGCAACTCATTATACTCCAACCATCAGGTTCAGTAAGTCTTAAATTCTTGGTCCAAAATATGTAACTTCTACTCCTATACCACGTTATAACCGTCTGCAAAATATGGCTTAGGATTGGGACTGGATTCGATTTTTGGCAAATCGCTGAAACCATCTTTAAAAAAAGACCAAAGTCAATGACATGAGGTGTGCAACTCTGAAATACTGACAACTCCTCCATAAGTGCCAATTTTTCCAAACCACATTTATAAAGAGATTTATTTATTTGTTTGTATCCGTACACTGCGATGTTTCCACATTACCCTAATTAATTGTGTCGTTTTACTAATAAATTGCGGTGGTGAAGAAATTCATTAACAACAATCATTATATTATATCTGTATGTGGAGGATACTGGCCATTGTTATTCTTCTTGTTTTGCTGTGATACAAGTTGATTTTAATCAATAGGCATTTTTTTGGTTTTAGTTCTGTTTTGTTGAACATTGAAATATAATTAGTTAGTCATATTTTACATTAGAATGTCATTTTATGTTTTATCATTTTGCATGATGGTTATTGCTGAGAACACAAACCCAACGGTGTATATACACAGTATGTTTAACTACGTTTAACAAGGAGTTAAATTTCGGGGGTGATAGCTTTAATAATACTGTATGATGCTGAAAAAATCATTACAACGTATGTAGACCCATCCAAATTTCCCAAAGCCTATATGTGCTTAACATTTTTTCTCTTAAATTATGAACTTCTATTATATCAACATGATGACGTAATGGTTTAGTTCTGTGTTAAACCGAAATACATTAGAAGTTAGCCTGTCGGTATTTATGTTAGTAACCTAGTTTATAGAACGGGATAAAAATATAGAGCAGAAAAACCTAAATCGGCGACAATGTTCGTTTATTGCCGATATATCAAGATTAGATTTAAAAATTAAGTTTTAATGAGATTTAAGTATGAAATATGCAGACGCATTTAAAGTAAATATAAAAGTGACCCATACAGGCTAATTGAGGGATCGGCTTTAGGAAAAGGGGTGGCCACTGGCCAAGAAAGCTAGCAAACCGTTTCGAGTCTGAAACCCTTTGGCTGAATAGCGTCGGTGTCCATACACACATGGGGAACCAAACGGACGTAACGGATTTAGCGTACTACCTGTTCAAAGTAGACGGACTCGCAGATAGACCAACTGCATTAGATATCCCGATTAAAACGCAGTTTTTTGTATGTTTATTAGCTATTTTCTTTATACAAGCAACATATTATATAGGGAAGGAGTGGGCAACTTTTCTAGTAGGCGGGACAGATGTGGGAAAATGAAGTTCTTGGTGGGCCGGAATATTAGATGAATAATATTCAATAACTTAACCACATATTTTTTCACTAAATTATTTCCATAGTTTCCATGTTTCGTCAAACATTGACGACTAATGTTGTACTATTTTAATACCGCAACACTCTGACCATACAATAAACATACTGCTTTGTTGCCAACCTTTGTAAAAATACTTTGGTATCCAATCTTTGTTAAATGCTCGAAACTCTCTTTCTAATTTACATTTTATACGATATTCCATGGTTAATAATCCTTAATAATTCATAAAATCCAGTTATATTTGAAATTTAAATATAACTGAGAACAGCTAAAGAAAAACCAACAATAACAGTCAAGTAGTTACAAAGTACCCAGAAGTGTCTGATGTTTACAACGATTTCTGTTTTGACCTTATATTGCTTGTTTAAAAGTGTGCTAACACAATTGTTTGTTTACTAAGGCAATTGTTTATTTCACCGGCTCGCAATAACAGTGCGGTAAGGGTAGAGCGATAGCCAACTTTTAAGAATGATACGTCGGACCACATTGGTGTGTGGTTGGATACAGACAGCGGGCCGGACCTGGGCCACAATACAGGTTATTGTTAGATACAGTCTGGGGGCCGGTCAAAATTCCCTTCGCAGGCCGGACCCGGCCCACGGGCCGTATGTTGCCCACCCCTAATATAGGGCATAGGCTAAGGATAACTGTTTTCTTAAAATATTTTAGGCAAAAGTTAAATTAATTCCTGTTTGTAACAGTTGATAGAACATGATTGTCATGTTTATTACCGTAAATGGGAAAACCATTGGGTTAAACATACGCGCAATCGTCAGAGCATCTCACCCCATCGTCGAGTTACCGGAGCTATTGTAGTGTGTTGTGTATACGATTCACACGTTCCTTCAATTTGGTAGAATCGATTAATCTGCGATCGTGTGTTCAGGCAAATTAATCCGTGACCATGTGTTCGTCCAGTGCCTTGCCCAAGGACATAACCGACCACCTAGCGACCGTATCTTCAACCCTTTGGCTGAAAGGATACGCACTTTGTCTATTGGTGGTAGTGGCTGCGGTGGCAAAATGAACCAGACTTATGTATTATAAGTGGCCTTATTATAATAATTCCCATCAAAATATTGAACTGGTTTGTTATACAATGCATGCCTGGAGCTGCACTGAGCGGGAAAGTGATAGGATAGGATATTCATATTTATCCCCGTGAATGGGAAAACCAAGGGGGTTATCACACGGGCAATCGTCAGATCACCTCACGCCCATTGTCGGGTTATCGGAGCTATTGCAGTGTTTTGTATATGATAGACACGTTCCTTCAATTTGGTAGAACCCATTAATCCGCTGGGTTCAAGCAATGTCCGTAAAGTGCCTTGCCCAAGGACACAACCGACTAGCTAGCGACCAGTTTCGCACCTGTGATGCTTAGGTCCGTTTTCTAGAACGCGTTTGTGATTTGAACAGGTTTGAAAAAATATGTCGACCACACATAAACGCTTATGGTATAATATGTTAAATAGATTAGATGGAAAGTATCTAACTTAATTTAATGCGCAAAAATATTACACAAGCCGCGAATCCAGTACATAATAGCCCCCTTTTACCCCCAAAATTTAAATTTTGAAGACTATTAATCCATCGTGGGGTCTATAAATTATAGCAGGGAATTCGCGGCTTACAAAAGGCGGCGGGAAAACTAAATTTTTTTCAATATATCAAATAGGTCGGGTCTGCTTGATGGTGGAATGTGGATGATGTAGCCTATTTGTAAAATTAACTGCACAAGAGTTGCTCTAGGTCTAGGGCCTATGAAATAACTATCAGGTTATTGGCTATGCAAAAACATTGGTGGTCCATGTAGGGGGCAAAAAATAAAACCAATGCACTATTTAAACACAAATCACGTTATAGACATAAAAATATTCCATACTCGTATAAAACTTGGTCAGCGTGGAGCATTCTCGACACACAATAAACAGACATACAATATAAAATAGTCAACTGTATAGACTCGACCAAATTGTCGAAAATGTTGTTTTCTTTAAAGGCCTACTGCTCACGAACGATGATACTTTTATAGCGGAAATGTCTTTTGGCGATTTCATCACTTTATTTGAACTTTATTTGACTTCTTTGTGGCCAGCGGTGCGGTCTTTATTTTAATGGCTTATTCTTTGCAGTATGCCGTGCGGTGTTCATTTCAATCGTAATTGTGGCAGGCGGTGCTCTGTGTAATTTTATCGGAAGGTTGCGCTAGTTTAACATCACGTCGGGTTTTATCGGTGTGGCGGTTTTCATTAGTTGCGCAGTTAGAGCTTGTATATGCGCCTATTGCTGGAACTAGATCTGTCCTTGCGACTACCAACCAACAGTCCATAGCCAAAACTCCAATAACTCGCAATCTGACTGTTTACCAACTGTTTCTTTATTGTTAGATTGCAAGCTGAGACAGTACAATACATACGGTTAAACTGGTTCGTAATACATGCTGGTTTAAAAAATAAAATATGTCGACCGCATAAAACCTTTAGGTATATGATAAAAGGATTAAATCGGAAGTATCCGTGCGGATATTATAGCCGATTGGAACGCCAGAGAAAATGATTGACAGACCAGATGATACAGGCACAGCTGTACATGCATTACAGGCTCACTTCAACAATTTTAACAAAACTTAATATAATGCGCAAACAATATTTGGCATCAAATGGCAAAGAAAAAAAATATAACAAAACAATTGTATAATTTCTGTAAAACTATATAAATTGGGTATAAAAATAGAATAGACATATTTTAATATCATCATTATGGGTCCCAATTGAAAAATTGGGACACATATTGTTTTTGTCCGTTTTTTTTTTTTCTTTTTTTTTTTTTTTCTTTTTTTTCTTCGTCAAAGGTTTGACAGGCATGGCATGGCGCCCCGACATCTACCAGAGGGAATAATGGAATCGTCATGAAACTTAGCCATTTGTTAGACAACATGGTATAGATATGCAGAAACCAAAATTTTGGGTGATAAATCAAGGGGAATTCCCCTGGGAGGTTAAAAACCAAAACGGTATTTTTTATAAAAAAAATTAGCTTTTTGTGGCATAGCGCTTAAACAGCAGCTCCAATTTAAATAAGATTTGGTGGAATGTAAGTGCATTAGACACTGATTTAACACTTGGAAAAAATAAAAAAATTACCTAGGGAAATACCCTAAAAAATAAGATTTTGTTCTCAAATCATGATTGTGACAGGCATGGCATGGCGCCCCGACATCCACCAAAAGGGATAATGGAATCGTAATGAAACTTAGCCATTTGTTAGACAACATGGTCTAGATATGCAGAAACCAAAATGTTGAGTGATAAATCAAGGGGAATTCCCCTGGGAGGTTAAAATCCAAAACGCTATTTTTTATGAAAAATTTAGCTTTTTGTGGCATAGCGCATAAACGGCTGTTCCAATTTGAATAAGATTTGGTGGAATGTAAATGCATTACCTACTTATTTAACAATTAGAAAAATATAAAAAAATATCTAGGGAAATACCCTAAAAAATAAGATTTTGTTCTGAAATCATGATTGTGACAGGCATGGCATGACGCCCCGACATCTACCAGAAGAAATAATAAAATAGTAATAAAGCTTAGTTATTTGTTAGACAACATGGTCTAGATACGCAGAAGCAAAATTGTGGGTGATAAATCTAGGGGAATTCCCCGGAGACGTTAAAATCCAAATCGGTTATTTTTCTAAAAAAATAGCTTTTCGGAAAATAACGTTTAACCGGCTGCTCTAATTTTGATCAGATTTTGTGAAATGATAGATCGTTATCCACCCTGTGTCACTTAAAAGAAAGAAAACATTTACTTGGGGTAACTCCCTTAAAAACGAAGATATGTTCCGGACTCATGATTGTGACAAGCATGCCACATTGCACTGACATCTCCAACAAGGATTCGTCAAATCCGATTAAAACTTTAAGAATTGATAGTTAACATGACCCACATATGTAAAAACAGAAACTTATTTACCAAGCTCATGGGGAATTCCCCGAAGCCATGAAAAACTAAATCGAACTGTTTAAGGAATTTAGATTCATTTCAATACAGCACTTAAAAAAAGCTTTAATTTAAAACATTTGTGATGAAATCTTTGTAAATCTATCACGATTGTTCTTTTTTACCTACACACGGAGAAGAAGTTTGGTTTGATAATATGGGACCCATGAGTTTATGCTTGCAGAAACAAAAACTACATACACAGTGTATAAAATACAAAATGTGGTTAGGGACCCTGTAGCATGAATATATGGCATACAACATGTATTTTACAAATAGTTGTGGTTAAACACGTGGTTGACACTCTCTAGTTAAATTGTACATTTTTTGTTAAGATCATGTTAATTTATCTCAAACATTTTTTGAGTGTAAAAGAGAAATTCATTAAGAAAGACAGTTTGGACTTATTGGGTGTCCTCCGGGACATTTTTTACAGAAAAATAAGATATATCTTCGTAAAAGAAAACATAGCCTATATAGTACCACTACTTTATTTTTAGACCCAGTTCATTTTGAACTGGGGTATGGCGCGAGGTGACGTGACCCTATTTAATACGTGGTAATGTAATTACATTCGAAATAAATATAATTGTTGGGACAAATTTTAGTTTTTTTTTATAACACTAAGCAGTTTCCCGCCTTCCTCCTACCCCGCTTTCCATCTTAGTTTTAAAGCAATGATATTATAGCAAACACAAACATCTTAATTTCAAAGCAATGATATTAAAGCAAATACAAAATTAGAGGCAACTTTTTAAAAAGTAAAGAGATAAATCTTAAAAACTGAACGCGGGCAATAGATCCGTATTTACAAATAGCTCCCACAAACTGAGGAATTGGCAGATCCATCCTATCAATTTTATGTTCCGTCACAGTGATTGCGTCCAAATACCTAACGCCGATTCGGAATGACGTAAGGTAACTATTCTCTTTAGATTGAGAAAACCACGAAAAGGAAGTTTTTAGTCAACATTTGCATACAATGAACTGGTAAAGTGAATTTAAATAAATGATTAACGTTAATACTATATCCAGAAGTACCCAATTACCGCTCCGATACCGGTCCTTTTTGTCGGTAAGTATTAATCAAATCAAAGGCCTAATAAGATCGTTACGAGCAAGTGCCAGAGTGCCTGGCCTGTTGTCTGTTTATCTACAATGTTTATTCTTTGTGTGTTTCTTCTGATACGTTTTAAGCTATATGTTACTTTTTATCATAAAAAAAAGATATAATGTATCAATCTCTTAGATTTTCCATTCCGTATACGTTATTAAATCTTTTTTTATGTTGCTGCCCAATCTTGACTCAAAGTAATTAAAGACGGAAAAACAATAGGATCAAGGCCCCACTGCCCCAAAATGGCTTCTGCATCCACAAATAATAAGAGGCCTACGGCGGACAAGCTTCCCTCCCTTGTACTGGAGCGAATATTTTCATTTTTGTCGCTGGAAGAACTACAGTCATGCTCATTAGTGTGCAAATCATGGTTTCATTATTTAAACGACGGGAATAATGATGTATGGAGGTAACTGGTAAAACTTGTTAACTTTGATTAATTCTTATTAATCTGTAGTATCAGTACCGATATTTTGAACTGTTATGTTAAAAATACCGGCACGATGTTTATATATATATATAATAAGCAAGAACTGGGAACTGTTCATTTTTTAAGATAAAAGGTTATGGGTAGAAAATAGCCTCTTACAAATGGACTGTGTTTTTACTTTATGTGACTTGATTGAATCAATTTCCAAACCACAACAAAATAAATGTCTTCAGCATATAGAAAATTAGTGCATTAGCTCATTACTAACCTGAACTAAAAGTATTATGATAACTCGTGATACAAACAGCAAAACTGTTTGTATGCTGATACATAATCATAAAATCAATTCTCTATATAATGTGGTAATAAATAACAAACCTGTCTAACAAACCAATAATATTCATTATCTTGGTGTTATACTGAACATAAGCTGAAATAGGATATGAATATTACCGGTATGAATCTTTGAGACAGTAGGTTTAGAGTTTGTAGTGTTTTCTCTAAACTTTGCAATATTCAATTATTAATTGGGGAAAGGCTAACACATCAACAAATCACCCAATAAAACTTTGCAAAACAGAGTTCTTAGACATATTTTATTTCGATCCAGCAGAGATCAAGCTTCTTATCTAATGAAGTAAAAATTATGAAAATTCATGATATTTTTATTTATGAAATTTTTTCTTACCACTTGATGCCATGTATAAACATGCCACTAGACAAAAGGATATTAATAAATTTTACCACCCAAGAGTGCATACCAAATTAATGAAAAAAGTATGCTACAATTATCTTGGACTATGTGTTTGGGGTAAAATTTCAATTAACTACAAGTGCATATTGTTTAACTTGTTTAAATTTCGCTATTAACAATATCTAATTTAAATGTATTAATTACGGGCAATGTAATAGTCTCAATTGTCACACTCACTCTCAATTTTGCAATAATACCTGTTTATAACTTACAGTAGAACCCCGCTTACCTGACCACCTATGGGACCGTGATCAAGCGGTCGCGTTAGCGGGGTGGTCGTGTTAGTGAATTTTGATTTGCAGCAAGTTGACGTCATATACAGCTTAAACGTCTGTATTTTTACTAAGTTTTCACCAAATGCCATTATTTTTATCAGATACTGCAGAATGAATTTAATATTAAAGTTTATCTTGTAGTATTCAGTTCTGTCTGCCATATTTTTTTTGTTTGCGCTTATTTATTCTTATTGTTTTGATCATAAAATAAATTTAACCTTATTATTTTGGTGACAAAGGCAAATTATTTAGCACGTTTGGTCACCTAAGCGGAGTTAAATTTAAAGTTTTGTACCAAAATATGGTGGTCCTGGTCTGAAAATCGGGGTGGTCGCGTTATTGAAACAGAATGCAATGCATTACCATAGTAAATTATTTGGGACCGCACTAAAGTGGTCTTGATACTGAGGTGGTCGTGTTATCGAGATGGTCTCCAAGCGGGGTTCCACTGTATTTTGTTTTACTGTAAATTAACATAAAATGAAACATTTAATAAAGGTTTTGGCCTGTACAGCATTGTATTTCTTTTTTATTTATTTATCTAACTATACCACAAAGGGTGCAGTTGACTCGGTGACTTTTTGGTCTTTCGCTGCATCATTTGCTGTACATTACTGTGTATATTGTTGTCGTTTTGTGATGTCAGCATAAATTTAAAAAAGAACTAAAAACTAAAACTAAAAACAACAGTATTGGTACAATTTTCCTACCTTTAAAAATGTTTATTTTGATATCAAATTATTTTATGTATACAGCACCTGTATCATACCTTTAATTATCATAAAAAACATTGGGTTCTTTAAACTCACATTTATATATATTTTCACTGTTTATTCTCTGCTTATGAACAAATTGTTAACAATATTTTTATTATTTTTATTTTAGGTTGCAGTGTGTGCAAAAACTTGCCGAAGAAGCTTTAAAATCGGACCTATTATCAAGTTTACCAACGTATAAAGAAAAATTAAAAGCATTTCACCATTCTTGGAGTGCAAATGATTGTTCAGGAAATATCTACATTAAACCCGATGGTTTCACACTTCACAGAAGGTGGGCTAGATAACACACTAAATTTTAGTGCAAAGTTACATTTCTGTTTAAAAGAAGTGTTTATAAAAACATACATTAATTGTATTAAAGTTTAAGCCACTGTAATATGATTACCAATATTTTTCTAGGCCGGAAGCCCAATGCACAGATGCGGCCCGGGGTAAAATAGGGTTTGAATCCGGTCGTCATTCATGGGATATTCGGTGGAGAGGACCAGTTGGCACTGTAGCCATGGTGGGAGTTGCTACTAAAGAAGCCCCACTTAGAGTAGGGGGCTATAAACCCTTGCTAGGTTCGTCCGATCAAAGCTGGGCATGGAATTTAGTAGACAACCATTTATTCCATGGTGGATGTAGGAGAGACAGCTATCCCAAGTGCAATAACCCCCCAAAATACCAGGTTGGAATGTTTAATGGTGTATTTTTGTTGCTGGTAGTCTGTGGAGTCACCGTTTTTACAAACCTATAAGACAAACGTAGTGAGTCCGTGTCCATATGCCTCAAACTTCCACTTTCATTCAACGAAATATAATGAAATTTGATATATATGGAATTGTATTGTAATGGAAGTTGATTTACATGGAGTTACATTACATTTCTATTTTTGTCCTTACTTTTACTTAGTAGTGTAATCATTTCAACAATACCATATAACATTTATTATATCTGCCATTGCATGTCCAAATCACTGATTTTGAAATCAGAGGTGCCAAATTTTGGTACTTCAACTTAAGAAAGTATTACTGGATTTGATTCATTTTAGTGACGTGAAGTAACGGAAATGTTTATCTTTGGGCTTGGGCATTAATATTTTATGGCACACTTTATACAATTAAGTCAATAGGGTCATTTGTGTAGGCTACTGTGTGTAAACTTTTTTGAAAAGCAATATACCATTACTTAATTGTTACCAGTACTATAAAAATCATACACAGATGTAATTGGTGTATTTTGTGCAGCATTAATCATGGCACCTATCTAATTTTTAAATAAAACCATTTTTTTCTAAATATAGGCTATA
>CH001698.1:34079-63241 GCA_000149265.1 Ciona savignyi | reverse complement strand
CACAAAAATATTTAACATTGTTTCATTGCAAGTCAAAAATCATATAAAATGAAAAAAATCCTTCGAGCCGAATTCGAATCAGCGACCTATGGATAACCATTATAACTTCTACAGTCCACCGCTCTACCAACTGAGCTATCGAAGTTTGCCGTTGCCCTCTATTTGAAAATGTTTTTAAGTTCAAGTAAAGATTCACAGCGTCCCTGTGAGATATTTGATTTAATTACAGATTATAATAAGTGTAAATCTTACTCACAAATCATAACATACTTCAAAATTTTCAATATAAACATACATTTTTACGAACATTCAATTTGTTAAGTTTAGTTTGGAAAAAAATTTCTTGATAGTGAGTATTCAAGCTGATTATACATTATCCGCCGTTACGTTTTTTGCGGCTCTACAAGAACGTGACTAACGATAGAACAGGTTATTCGAATGTAGTAAAGTTTAAAAAAATGTGTTTATTTTTTTTATTTGTGTCACATTGCTATACAATATGTTATATTTTTACGGATGTTCAATATATTAGAATTTTATACAAAAATACAAAGATGATAATATGTATTGAAACACAAAAATATTTAACATTGTTTCATTGCAAGTCAAAAATCATAAAAATCGAAAAAATCCTTCGAGCCGGATTCGAACCAGCGACCTATGGATAACCATCACAACTTCTACAGTCCACCGCTCTACCAACTGAGCTATCGAAGGTTGCCGTTGCCCTCTCTTTGAAAATGTTTTTTAAGTTCAAATAAAGATTCACAGCGTACCTGTAAGATATTTGATTTAATTACACTTTATTTCAAGTATAAATCTTATCATCAAATCATACCATACTTCGAAATTCTCAATATAAACATACATTTTTACGAACATTCAATTTGTTAAGTTTAGTTTGTGAAAAAAATCCATGATAGTGAATATTCAAGCTGATTATACATTATCCGCCGTTACGTTTTTTTGCGGCTCTACAAGAACGTGACTAACGATAGAACAGGTTATTCGAATGTAGTAAAGTTAAAAAAAAATGTGTTTATTTTTTTTATTTGTGTCACATTGCTATACAATATGTTATATTTTTACGGATGTTCAATATATTAGAATTTTATACAAAAAATGCAAAGATGATAATATGTATTGAAACACAAAAATATTTAACATTGTTTCATTGCAAGTCAAAAATCATATAAAACGAAAAAATCCTTCGAGCCGGATTCGAACCAGCGACCTATGGATAACCATCACAACTTCTACAGTCCACCGCTCTACCAACTGAGCTATCGAAGGTTGCCGTTGGCCTCTATTTGAAAATGTTTTTTTAAGTTCAAGTAAAGATTAACAGCGTCACTGTGAGATATTTGATTTAATTACACTTTATTTCAAGTACAAATCTTTTTAACAAATCATAACATACTTCGCAATTCTCAATATAAACATACATTTTTAGGAACATTCAATTTGTTAAGTTTATTTTGGAAAAAAATCCTTGATAGCGATTATTCAAGCTGATTATACATTATCCGCCGTTACGTTTTTTTGCGGGTCTACATAAGAACGTGGCTAACGATAGAACAGGTTATTCGAATGTAAAAAAGTTAAAAAAAAAGTTAATTTTTTTTCTTTGTGTCACATTGCTATACAATATGTTATATTTTTACGCATGTTCAATATATTAGAATTTTATACAAAAAATGCAAAGATGATAATGTGTATTAAAACACAAAAATATTTAACATTGTTTCATTGCAAGTCAAAAATCATATAAAACGAAAAAATCCTTCGAGCCGGATTCGAACCAGCGACCTATGGATAACCATCACAACTTCTACAGTCCACCGCTCTACCAACTGAGCTATCGAAGGTTGCTTTTACCGGTCTTTGATAATGTGTTTCGAATTTAATTAAAGATTCGCAGCGTCACTGTGATTTATATTATGCAAATACACTTTATTTTGAGTATGAATCTTTCTAATATTTCATAAAATATTACGAAATCCTTAAGATATATATATATATATATTTAGGAACATTTAATTTGCTAAGTTTAGGTTTGGAAAAATACTCCGATAGTGAATATGCAAACGGATTATACATAATACGTTGTTACATTTTTGCGGTTCTGTAAGAACGTGGCTAACGAAAAAACAGGTTATTCGACAGTAGTAAAGTTTTAAAAAAATGTGGTAATGTTTTTTTTTTCTTTCACATTGCTACAATATGTTATTATATATTTACCCAAGATAAAAATATTAGAATTTTATATAAAAAATGCACAGATGATAATATCTATTTAAACACAAAAATATTTAACATTTTTTAATGGCAAGTCAAAAACCATATAAAACGAAAAAATCCTTCGAGCCGGATTCGAACCAGCGACCCATGGATAACCATCACAACTTCTACAGTCCACCGCTCTACCAACTGAGCTATCGAAGGATGCTTTTCCCGGTCTTTAATAATGTTTTTCAAATTCAATTAAGATTCGCAGCCTCACTGTGATATATAACATGCCAATACACTTTATTTTGAGCATAAATCTTATGAATAAATCATAAAATATTACGAAATATTTAAGATATATATACATTTTTAGGAACATTCAATTTGTTAAGTTTAGGTTGGGAAAATTCCTACGATAGTGAATATGCAAACGGAGTATACATAATACGTTGTAACATTTTTGTGGTTCTGTAAAAATGTAGCTAACAAAAGAGCAGGTTATTCGAAAGTAGTAAAGTTTAAAAAAAAATTTATTAATTTATTTTTTTGTGTCACATTGCTACAATATGTTATATATTTACCCAAAATAAAAATATTAGAATTTTATATAAAAATGCACAGATGATAATATCTATTTATGCACAAAAATATTTAACATTGTTTCATTGCAAGTCAAAAATCATATAAAATGATAAAATCCTTTGAGCCGGATTCGAATCAGCGACCTATGGATAACCATTACAACTTCTACAGTCCACTGCTCTACCAACTGAGCTATCGAAGGTTGCCGTATTACAAAATCTTTAAGATATATATACATTTTTAGGAACATTTAATTTGTTAAGTTTAGGTTGGGAAAATTCCTCCGATAGTGAATATGCAAACGGATTATACATAATACGTTGTTACATTTTTGCGGTTCTGTAAGAACGTGGCTAACGAAAGAGCAGGTTATTCGAAAGTAGTAAAGTTAAAAAAATAGATTAATTTTTTTCTTTGTGTCACATCTGCTACAATATGTTATATATTGACCCGAGATAAAAATATTAGAGTTTAATATAAAAATGGACAAATGATAATATCTATTTATGCACAAAAATATTTAACATTGTTTCATTGCAAGTCAAAAATCATATAAAATGAAAAAATCCTTCGAGCCGGATTCGAACCAGCGACCTATGGATAACCATCACAAAATCTACAGTCCACCGCTCTACCAACTGAGCTATCGAAGGTTACTTTTCCCGGTTTTTAATAATGTTTTTCAAATTCAATTAAGATTCGCAGCGTCACTGTGATATATAACATGCAAATACACTTTATTTTGAGCATAAATCTTATGAATAAATCATAAAATATTACAAAATCTTTAAGATATATATACATTTTTAGGAACATTCAATTTGTTAAGTTTAGGTTGGGAAAAATCCTGCGATAGTGAATATGCAAACAGATTATAGATAATACGTTGTTAGATTTTTGCGGTTCTGTAAAAATGTGGCTAACGAAAGAGCAGGTTATTCGAAAGTAGTAAAGTTTAAAAAAAATGTGTTAATTACTTTTTCTTTGTGTCACATTGCTACAATATGTTATATATTGACCCGAGATAAAAATATTAAAGTTTAATATAAAAATGGACAAATGATAATATCTATTTATGCACAAAAATATTTAACATTGTTTCATTGCAAGTCAAAAATCATATAAAATGAAAAAAATCCTTCGAGCCGGATTCGAACCAGCGACCGATGGATAACCATCACAACTTCTACAGTCCACCGGTCTACCAACTGAGCTATAGAAGGTTGCCGTTGGCCTCGATTTGAAAATGTTTTTTTAAGTTCAAGTAAAGATTCACAGCGTCACTGTGAGATATTTGATTTAATTACACTTTATTTTAAGTGTAAATCTTATTCACAAATCATAAAATACTTCAAAATTTTCAATATAAACATACAATTTTACGAACATTCAATTTGTTAAGTTTAGTTTGGAAAAAAATTCTTGATAGTGAATATCCAAGCTGATTATACATTATCCGCTGTTTCGTGTTTTGCGGCTCTACAAGAACGTGGCTAATGATAGAACAGGTAATTCGAATGTAGTAAAGTTTTAAAAAATGTGTTAATTTTTTTTCTTTTTGTCACATTGCTATACAATATGTTATATTTTTGCGCATGTTCAATATATTACAATTTTATACAAAAAATGCAAAGATGACAATATGTATTAAAAAAAAATATTTAACATTGTTTGATTGCAAGTCAAAAATCATATAAAACAAAAAAAGCCTTCCAGCCGGATTCGAACCAGCGACCTATGGATAACCATCACAACTTCTACAGTCCACCGCTCTACCAACTGAGCTATCGAAGGTTGCTGTTGCCCTCTATTTGAAAATGTTTTTAAGTTCAAGTAAAGATTCACAGCGTCCCTGTAAGATATTTGATTTAATTACACTTTATTTCAAGTATAAATCTTATCATCAAATCATACCATACTTCGCAATTCTCAATATAAACATACATTTTTACGAACATTCAATTTGTTAAGTTTAGTTTGGAAAAAATTTGTTGATAGTGAATATTCAAGCTGATTGTACATTATCCGCTGTTACGTTTTTTTGCGGCTCTACAAGAACGTGGCTAACCATAGATCAGGTTATTCGAATGTAGTAAAGTTTAAAAAAAATGTGTTAATTTTTTTTCTTTGTGTCACATTGCTATACAATATGTTATATTTTTACGCATGTTCAATATATTACAATTTTATACAAAAAATGAAAAGATGACAATATGTATTAAAACACAAAAATATTTAACATTGTTTTAATGCAAGTCAAAAATCATATAAAACGAAAAAATCCTTCGAGCCGGATTCGAACCAGCGACCCATGGATAACCATCACAACTTCTACAGTCCACCGCTCTACCAACTGAGCTATCGAAGGATGCTTTTCCCGGTCTTTAATAATGTTTTTCAAATTCAATTATGATTCGCAGCGTCACTGTGATATTTAACATGCAGATACACTTTATTTTGAGCATAAATCTTATGAATAAATCATCAAAAATTACAAAATCTTTAAGATATATATACATTTATAGGGACATTCCATTTGTTAAGTTTAGGTTGGGAAAAATCCTGCGATAGTGAATATGCAAACAGATTATAGATAATACGTTGTTAGATTTTTGCGGTTCTGTAAAAATGTGGCTAACGAAAGAGCAGGTTATTCGAAAGTAGTAAAGTTTAAAAAAAATGTGTTAATTTTTTTCTTTGTGTCACATTGCTACAATATGTTATATATTGACCCGAGATAAAAATATTAAAGTTTAATATAAAAATGGACAAATGATAATATCTATTTATGCACAAAAATATTTAACATTGTTTCATTGCAAGTCAAAAATCATATAAAATGAAAAAAATCCTTCGAGCCGGATTCGAACCAGCGACCGATGGATAACCATCACAACTTCTACAGTCCACCGGTCTACCAACTGAGCTATAGAAGGTTGCCGTTGGCCTCGATTTGAAAATGTTTTTTTAAGTTCAAGTAAAGATTCACAGCGTCACTGTGAGATATTTGATTTAATTACACTTTATTTTAAGTGTAAATCTTATTCACAAATCATAAAATACTTCAAAATTTTCAATATAAACATACAATTTTACGAACATTCAATTTGTTAAGTTTAGTTTGGAAAAAATTTCTTGATAGTGAATATCCAAGCTGATTATACATTATCCGCTGTTTCGTGTTTTGCGGCTCTACAAGAACGTGGCTAATGATAGAACAGGTAATTCGAATGTAGTAAAGTTTTAAAAAATGTGTTAATTTTTTTTCTTTTTGTCACATTGCTATACAATATGTTATATTTTTGCGCATGTTCAATATATTACAATTTTATACAAAAAATGCAAAGATGACAATATGTATTAAAAAAAATATTTAACATTGTTTGATTGCAAGTCAAAAATCATATAAAACAAAAAAAGCCTTCCAGCCGGATTCGAACCAGCGACCTATGGATAACCATCACAACTTCTACAGTCCACCGCTCTACCAACTGAGCTATCGAAGGTTGCTGTTGCCCTCTATTTGAAAATGTTTTTAAGTTCAAGTAAAGATTCACAGCGTCCCTGTAAGATATTTGATTTAATTACACTTTATTTCAAGTATAAATCTTATCATCAAATCATACCATACTTCGCAATTCTCAATATAAACATACATTTTTACGAACATTCAATTTGTTAAGTTTAGTTTGGAAAAAATTTGTTGATAGTGAATATTCAAGCTGATTGTACATTATCCGCTGTTACGTTTTTTTGCGGCTCTACAAAAACGTGGCTAACCATAAAACAGGTTATTCGAATGTAGTAAAGTTTAAAAAAAATGTGTTAATTTTTTTTCTTTGTGTCACATTGCTATACAATATGTTATATTTTTACGCATGTTCAATATATTACAATTTTATACAAAAAATGAAAAGATGACAATATGTATTAAAACACAAAAATATTTAACATTGTTTTAATGCAAGTCAAAAATCATATAAAACGAAAAAATCCTTCGAGCCGGATTCGAACCAGCGACCCATGGATAACCATCACAACTTCTACAGTCCACCGCTCTACCAACTGAGCTATCGAAGGATGCTTTTCCCGGTCTTTAATAATGTTTTTCAAATTCAATTATGATTCGCAGCGTCACTGTGATATTTAACATGCAAATACACTTTATTTTGAGCATAAATCTTATGAATAAATCATAAAAAATTACAAAATCTTTAAGATATATATACATTTATAGGAACATTCAATTTGTTAAGTTTAGGTTGGGAAAAATCCTGCGATAGTGAATATGCAAACAGATTATAGATAATACGTTGTTAGATTTTTGCGGTTCTGTAAAAATGTGGCTAACGAAAGAGCAGGTTATTCGAAAGTAGTAAAGTTTAAAAAAAATGTGTTAATTTTTTTCTTTGTGTCACATTGCTACAATATGTTATATATTGACCCGAGATAAAAATATTAAAGTTTAATATAAAAATGGACAAATGATAATATCTATTTATGCACAAAAATATTTAACATTGTTTCATTGCAAGTCAAAAATCATATAAAATGAAAAAAATCCTTCGAGCCGGATTCGAACCAGCGACCGATGGATAACCATCACAACTTCTACAGTCCACCGGTCTACCAACTGAGCTATAGAAGGTTGCCGTTGGCCTCGATTTGAAAATGTTTTTTTAAGTTCAAGTAAAGATTCACAGCGTCACTGTGAGATATTTGATTTAATTACACTTTATTTCAAGTGTAAATCTTATTAACAAATCATAATATACTTCGAAATTCCCAATATAAACATACATTTTTACGACATTCAATTTGTTAAGTTTAGTTTGGAAAAAAATCCATGATAGTGAGTATTCAAACTGATTATACATTATCCGCCGCTACGTTTTTTTGCGGCTCTACAAGAACGTGACTCACAACAATAGAACAGGTTATTCGAATGTAGTAAAGTTAAAAAAATGTGTTTATTTTTTTTATTTGTGTCACATTGCTATACAATATGTTATTTTTTACGGATGTTCAATATATTAGAATTTTATACAAAAAATGCAAAGATGATAATATGTATTGAAACACAAAAATATTTAACATTGTTTCATTGCAAGTCAAAAATCATATAAAACGAAAAAATCCTTCGAGCCGGATTCGAACCAGCGACCTATGGATAACCATCACAACTTCTACAGTCCACCGCTCTACCAACTGAGCTATCGAAGGTTGCCGTTGCCCTCTATTTGAAAATGTTTTTTTAAGTTCAAATAAAGATTCACAGCGTCACTGTGAGATATTTGATTTAATTACACTTTATTTTAAGTGTAAATCTTATTCATCAAATCATAAAATACTTCAAAATTTTCAATATAAACATACAATTTTACGAACATTCAATTTGTTAAGTTTAGTTTGGAAAAAATTTCTTGATAGTGAATATCCAAGCTGATTATACATTATCCGCTGTTTCGTGTTTTGCGGCTCTACAAGAACGTGGCTAATGATAGAACAGGTAATTCGAATGTAGTAAAGTTTTAAAAAATGTGTTAATTTTTTTTCTTTTTGTCACATTGCTATACAATATGTTATATTTTTGCGCATGTTCAATATATTACAATTTTATACAAAAAATGCAAAGATGACAATATGTATTAAAAAAAAATATTTAACATTGTTTGATTGCAAGTCAAAAATCATATAAAACAAAAAAAGCCTTCCAGCCGGATTCGAACCAGCGACCTATGGATAACCATCACAACTTCTACAGTCCACCGCTCTACCAACTGAGCTATCGAAGGTTGCTGTTGCCCTCTATTTGAAAATGTTTTTAAGTTCAAGTAAAGATTCACAGCGTCCCTGTAAGATATTTGATTTAATTACACTTTATTTCAAGTATAAATCTTATCATCAAATCATACCATACTTCGCAATTCTCAATATAAACATACATTTTTACGAACATTCAATTTGTTAAGTTTAGTTTGGAAAAAATTTGTTGATAGTGAATATTCAAGCTGATTGTACATTATCCGCTGTTACGTTTTTTTGCGGCTCTACAAGAACGTGGCTAACCATAGATCAGGTTATTCGAATGTAGTAAAGTTTAAAAAAAATGTGTTAATTTTTTTTCTTTGTGTCACATTGCTATACAATATGTTATATTTTTACGCATGTTCAATATATTACAATTTTATACAAAAAATGAAAAGATGACAATATGTATTAAAACACAAAAATATTTAACATTGTTTTAATGCAAGTCAAAAATCATATAAAACGAAAAAATCCTTCGAGCCGGATTCGAACCAGCGACCCATGGATAACCATCACAACTTCTACAGTCCACCGCTCTACCAACTGAGCTATCGAAGGATGCTTTTCCCGGTCTTTAATAATGTTTTTCAAATTCAATTAAGATTCGCAGCCTCACTGTGATATATAACATGCCAATACACTTTATTTTGAGCATAAATCTTATGAATAAATCATAAAATATTACGAAATATTTAAGATATATATACATTTTTAGGAACATTCAATTTGTTAAGTTTAGGTTGGGAAAATTCCTACGATAGTGAATATGCAAACGGAGTATACATAATACGTTGTAACATTTTTGTGGTTCTGTAAAAATGTAGCTAACAAAAGAGCAGGTTATTCGAAAGTAGTAAAGTTTAAAAAAAAATTTATTAATTTATTTTTTTGTGTCACATTGCTACAATATGTTATATATTGACCCGAGATAAAAATATTAGAGTTTAATATAAAAATGGACAAATGATAATATCTATTTATGCACAAAAATATTTAACATTGTTTCATTGCAAGTCAAAAATCATATAAAATGAAAAAATCCTTCGAGCCGGATTCGAACCAGCGACCTATGGATAACCATCACAACATCTACAGTCCACCGCTCTAGCAACTGAGCTATCGAAGGTTGCTGTTGCCCTCTATTTGAAAATGTTTTTCAAGTTTAAATAAAGATTCACAGCGTCAATGTGAGATATTTGATTTAATTACACTTTATTTTAAGTGTAAATCTTATTCACAAATCATAAAATACTTCAAAATTTTCAATATAAACATACAATTTTACGAACATTCAATTTGTTAAGTTTAGTTTGGAAAAAATTTCTTGATAGTGAATATTCAAGCTGATTATACATTATCCGCTCTTACGTTTTTTGCGGCTCTACAAGAACGTGGCTAACCATAGAACAGGTTATTCGAATGTAGTGAAGGTTTTAAAAAAATGTGTTAATTTTTTTCTTTGTGTCACATTGCTATACAATATGTTATATTTTTACGCATGTTCAATATATTAAATTTTATACAAAAATGCAAAGATGACAATATGTATTAAAACACAAAAATATTTAACATTGTTTTATTAAAAGTCAAAAATCATATAAAATGAAAAAATCCTTCGAGCCGGATTCGAACCAGCGACCTATAGATAACCATCACAAATTCTACAGTCCACCGCTCTACCAACTGCGCTATCGAAGGATGCTTTTCCCGGTCTTTAATAATTTTTTTCAAATTCAATTATGATATGCAGCGTCACTGTGATATATAACATGCAAATACACTTTATTTTGAGCATAAATCTTATGAATAAATCATAAAATATTACAAAATCTTTAAGATATATATACATTTTTAGGAACATTCAATTTGTTAAGTTTAGGTTGGAAAAAATCCTCCGATAGTGAACATGCAAACAGATTATAGATAATACGTTGTTAGATTTTTGCGGTTCTGTAAAAATGTGGCTAACGAAAGAGCAGGTTATTCGAAAGTAGTAAAGTTTTAAAAAAAATTTATTAATTTATTTCTTTGTGTCACATTGCTACAATATGTTATATATTTACCCAAAATAAAAATATTAGAATTTTATATAAAAATGCACAGATGATAATATCTATTTATGCACAAAAATATTTAACATTGTTTCATTGCAAGTCAAAAATCATATAAAATGAAAAAAATCCTTCGAGCCGAATTCGAATCAGCGACCTATGGATAACCATTATAACTTCTACAGTCCACCGCTGTACCAACTGAGCTATCGAAGTTTACCGTTGCCCTGTATTTGAAAATGTTTTTAAGTTCAAGTAAAGATTCACAGCGTCCCTGTGAGATATTTGATTTAATTACAGATTATAAGAAGTGTAAATCTTACTCACAAATCATAACATACTTCAAAATTTTCAATATAAACATACATTTTTACGAACATTCAATTTGTTAAGTTTAGTTTGGAAAAAAATCCATGATAGTGAATATTCAAGCTGATTATACATTATCCGCCGTTACGTTTTTTTGCGACTCTACAACAACGTGGCTAACGATAGAACAGGTTATTCGAATGTAGTAAAGTTTAAAAAAAAGTGTTAATTTTTTTTCTTTGTGTCATATTGCTATACAATATATTATATTTTTACGAATGTTCATTGTATTAGAATTTATACAAAAAATGCAAAGATGATAATATGTATTAAAACACAAAAATATTTAACATTGTTTCATTGCAAGTCAAAAATCATATAAAACGAAAAAATCCTTCGAGCCGGATTCGAACCAGCGACCTATGGATAACCATTACAACTTCTACAGTCCACTGCTCTACCAACTGAGCTATCGAAGGTCGCCGTATTACGAAATCTTTAAGATATATATACATTTTTAGGTACATTCAATTTGTTAAGTTTAGGTTGGGAAAATTCCTCCGATAGTGAATATGCAAACGGATTATACATAATACGTTACATTTTTGGCGGTTCTGTAAAAATGTGGCTAACAAAAGAGCAGGTTATTCGAAAGTAGTAAAGATTAAAAAAAAAATGGATTAATTTTTTTCTTTGTGTCACATTGCTACAATATGTTGTATTTTTACGTATGTTCAATATATTACAATTTTATACAAAAAAATGCAAAGGTGACAATATGTATTAAACCACAAAAACATTTAACATTGTTTTATTGAAAGTCAAAAATCATATAAAATGAAAAAATCCTTCGAGCCGGATTCGAACCAGCGACCAATGGATAACCATCACAACTTCTACAGTCCACCGCTCTACCAACTGAGCTATCGAAGGATGCTTTTCGCGGTCTTTAATAATGTTTTTCAAATTCAATTAAGATTCGCAGCGTCACTGTGATATAGAACATGCAAATACACTTTGTTTTGAGCATAAATCTTATGAATAAATCATAAAATATTACGAAATCTTTAAGATATATATATATATATATTTAGGAACATTTAATTTGTTAAGTTTAGGTTTGGAAAAATACTCCGATAGTGAATATGCAAACGGATTATACATAATACGTTGTTACATTTTTGCGGTTCTGTAAGAACGTGGCTAACGAAAAAACAGGTTATTCGACAGTAGTAAAGTTTTAAAAAAATGTGGTAATGTTTTTTTTTTCTTTCACATTGCTACAATATGTTATTATATATTTACCCAAGATAAAAATATTAGAATTTTATATAAAAAATGCACAGATGATAATATCTATTTAAACACAAAAATATTTAACATTGTTTCATGGCAAGTCAAAAACCATATAAAACGAAAAAATCCTTCGAGCCGGATTCGAACCAGCGACCTATGGATAACCATCACAACTTCTACAGTCCACCGCTGTACCAACTGAGCTATCGAAGGTTGCCGTTGCTCCCTATTTGAAAATGTTTTTTAAGTTCAAATAAAGATTCACAGCGTCCCTGTAAGATATTTGATTTAATTACACTTTGTTTCAAGTATAAATCTTATCATCAAATCATACCATACTTCGAAATTCTCAATATAAACATACATTTTTACGAACATTCAATTTGTTAAGTTTAGTTTTGGAAAAAAATCCATGATAGTGAATATTCAAGCTGATTATAGATTATCCGCCGTTACGTTTTTTTGCAGCTCTACAAGAACGTGGCTAACGATAGAACAGGTTATTCGAATGTAGTAAAGTTTAAAAAAAAGTGTTAATTTTTTTTCTTTGTGTCATATTGCTATACAATATATTATAATTTTACGAATGTTCTTTATATTAGAATTTTATACAAAAAATGCAAAGATGATAATATGTATTAAAACACAAAAATATTTAACATTGTTTCATGGCAAGTCAAAAACCATATAAAACGAAAAAATCCTTCGAGCCGGATTCGAACCAGCGACCTATGGATAACCATCACAACTTCTACAGTCCACCGCTCTACCAACTGAGCTATCGAAGGTTGCCGATGCCCTCTATTTGAAAATGTTTTTTAAGTTCAAATAAAGATTCACAGCGTCCCTGAAAGATATTTGATTTAATTACACTTTAGTTCAAGTATAAATTTTATTAACAAATCATAACATACTTCGCAATTCTCAATATAAACACACATTTTTAGGAACATTCAATTTGTTAAGTTTATTTTGGAAAAAAATCCTTGATAGCGATTATTCAAGCTGATTATACATTATCCGCCGTTACGTTTTTTGCGGGTCTACATAAGAACGTGGCTAACGATAGAACAGGTTATTCGAATGTAAAAAAGTTAAAAAAAAAGTAAATTTTTTTTCTTTGTGTCACATTGCTATACAATATGTTATATTTTTACGCATGTTCAATATATTAGAATTTTATACAAAAAATGCAAAGATGATAATGTGTATTAAAACACAAAAATATTTAACATTGTTTCATTGCAAGTCAAAAATCATATAAAACGAAAAAATCCTTCGAGCCGGATTAGAACCAGCGACCTATAGATAACCATCACAAATTCTACAGTCCACCGCTCTACCAACTGCGGTATCGAAGGATGCTTTTCCCGGTCTTTAATAATGTTTTTCAAATTCAATTATGATTCGCAGCGTCACTGTGATATTTAACATGCAAATACACTTTATTTTGAGCATAAATCTTATGAATAAATCATAAAAAATTACAAAATCTTTAAGATATATATACATTTATAGGAACATTCAATTTGTTAAGTTTAGGTTGGGAAAAATCCTGCGATAGTGAATATGCAAACAGATTATAGATAATACGTTGTTAGATTTTTGCGGTTCTGTAAAAATGTGGCTAACGAAAGAGCAGGTTATTCGAAAGTAGTAAAGTTTAAAAAAAATGTAGATTAATTTTTTTCTTTGTGTCACATTGCTACAATATGTTATATATTGACCCGAGATAAAAATATTAAAGTTTAATATAAAAATGGACAAATGATAATATCTATTTATGCACAAAAATATTTAACATTGTTTCATTGCAAGTCAAAAATCATATAAAATGAAAAAATCCTTCGAGCCGGATTCGAACCAGCGACCTATGGATAACCATCACAAAATCTACAGTCCACCGCTCTACCAACTGAGCTATCGAAGGTTACTTTTCCCGGTCTTTAATAATGTTTTTCAAATTCAATTAAGATTCGCAGCGTCACTGTGATATATAACATGCAAATACACTTTATTTTGAGCATAAATCTTATGAACAAATCATAAAATATTACAAAATCTTTAAGATATATATACATTTTTAGGAACATTCAATTTGTTAAGTTTAGGTTGGGAAAAATCCTCCGATAGTGAATATGCAAACAGATTATAGATAATACGTTGTTAGATTTTTGCGGTTCTGTAAAAATGTGGCTAACGAAAGAGCAGGTTATTCGAAAGTAGTAAAGTTTAAAAAAAATGAATTACTTTTTTTTTGTGTCACATTGCTACAATATGTTATATATTGACCCGAGATAAAAATATTAAAGTTTAATATAAAAATGGACAAATGATAATATCTATTTATGCACAAAAATATTTAACATTGTTTCATTGCAAGTCAAAAATCATATAAAATGAAAAAATCCTTCGAGCCGGATTCGAACCAGCGACCTATGGATAACCATCACAACTTCTACAGTCCACCGCTCTAGCAACTGAGCTATCGAAGGTTGCTGTTGCCCTCTATTTGAAAATGTTTTTAAGTTTAAATAAAGATTCACAGCGTCAATGTGAGATATTTGATTTAATTACACTTTATTTTAAGTGTAAATCTTATTCACAAATCATAAAATACTTCAAAATTTTCAATATAAACATACAATTTTACGAACATTCAATTTGTTAAGTTTAGTTTGGAAAAAATTTCTTGATAGTGAATATTCAAGCTGATTATACATTATCCGCTCTTACGTTTTTTGCGGCTCTACAAGAACGTGGCTAACCATAGAACAGGTTATTCGAATGTAGTGAAGTTTTAAAAAAATGTGTTAATTTTTTTCTTGTGTGTCACATTGCTATACAATATGTTATATTTTTACGCATGTTCAATATATTAAATTTTATACAAAAATGCAAAGATGACAATATGTATTAAAACACAAAAATATTTAACATTGTTTTATTAAAAGTCAAAAATCATATAAAATGAAAAAATCCTTCGAGCCGGATTCGAACCAGCGACCTATAGATAACCATCACAAATTCTACAGTCCACCGCTCTACCAACTGCGCTATCGAAGGATGCTTTTCCCGGTCTTTAATAATATTTTTCAAATTCAATTATGATATGCAGCGTCACTGTGATATATAACATGCAAATACACTTTATTTTGAGCATAAATCTTATGAATAAATCATAAAATATTACAAAATCTTTAAGATATATATACATTTTTAGGAACATTCAATTTGTTAAGTTTAGTTTGGGAAAAATCCTCCGATAGTGAATATGCAAACAGATTATAGATAATACGTTGTTAGATTTTTGCGGTTCTGTAAAAATGTGGCTAACGAAAGAGCAGGTTATTCGAAAGTAGTAAAGATTTAAAAAAATGGATTAATTTTTTTTGTGTCACATTGCTACAATATGTTATATATTGACCCGAGATAAAAATATTAAAGTTTAATATAAAAATGGACAATTGATAATATCTATTTATGCACAAAAATATTTAACATTGTTTCATTGCAAGTCAAAAATCACATAAAATGAAAAAATCCTTCGAGCCGGATTCGAACCAGCGACTTATGGATAACCATCACAACTTCTAGAGTCCACCGCTCTACCAACTGAGCTATCGAAGGTTGCCGTATTACGAAATCTTTAAGATATATTTACATTTTTAGGAACACTCAATTTGTTAAGTTTAGGTTGGGAAAATTCCTCCGATAGTGAATATGCAAACGGATTATACATAATACGTTGTTACATTTTTGCGGTTCTGTAAAAATGTGCCTAACGAAAGATCAGGTTATTCGAAAGTAGTAAAGTTAAAACAATAGATTAATTTTTTTCTTTGTGTCACATTGCTACAATATGTTATATATTGACCCGAGATAAAAATATTAGAGTTTAATATAAAAATGGACAAATGATAATATCTATTTATGCACAAAAATATTTAACATTGTTTCATTGCAAGTCAAAAATCATATAAAATGAAAAAATTCTTCGAGCCGGATTCGAACCAGTGCCCTATGGATAACCATCACAACTTCAACAGTCCACCGCTCTACCAACTGAGCTATCGAAGGATGCTTTTCACGGTCTTTAATAATGTTTTTCAAATTCAATTAAGATTCGCAGCGTCACTGTGTTATATAACATGCAAATACACTTTATTTTGAGCATAAATCTTATGAATAAATCATATAATATTACAAAATCTTTAAGATATATATACATTTTTAAGAACATTCAATTTGTTAAGTTTAGGTTGGGAAAAATCCTCCGATAGTGAACATGCAAACAGATTATAGATAATACGTTGTTAGATTTTTGCGGTTCTGTAAAAATGTGGCTAACGAAAGAGCAGGTTATTCGAAAGTAGTAAAGTTTTAAAAAAATTTTATTAATTTATTTCTTTGTGTCACATTGCTACAATATGTTATATATTTACCCAAAATAAAAATATTAGAATTTTATATAAAAATGCACAGATGATAATATCTATTTATGCACAAAAATATTTAACATTGTTTCATTGCAAGTCAAAAATCATATAAAATGAAAAAAATCCTTCGAGCCGAATTCGAATCAGCGACCTATGGATAACCATTATAACTTCTACAGTCCACCGCTCTACCAACTGAGCTATCGAAGTTTGCCGTTGCCCTCTATTTGAAAATGTTTTTAAGTTCAAGTAAAGATTCACAGCGTCCCTGTGAGATATTTGATTTAATTACAGATTATAATAAGTGTAAATCTTACTCACAAATCATAACATACTTCAAAATTTTCAATATAAACATACATTTTTACGAACATTCAATTTGTTAAGTTTAGTTTGGAAAAAATTTCTTGATAGTGAATATTCAAGCTGATTATACATTATCCGCTGTTACGTTTTTTGCGGCTCTACAAGAATGTGGCTAACGATAGAACAGGTTATTCGAATGTAGTGAAGTTTTAAAAAAATGTGTTAATTTTTTTTCTTTGTGTCATATTGCTATACAATATGTTATATTTTTACGTATTTTCAATATATTACAATTTTATACAAAAAATGCAAAGATGACAATATGTATTAAAACACAAAAATATTTAACATTGTTTCATTGCAAGTCAAAAATCATATAAAATGAAAAAATCCTTCGAGCCGGATTCGAATCAGCGACCTATGGATAACCATTACAACTTCTACAGTCCACTGCTCTACCAACTGAGCTATCGAAGGTCGCCGTATTACGAAATCTTTAAGATATATATACATTTTTAGGTACATTCAATTTGTTAAGTTTAGGTTGGGAAAATTCCTCCGATAGTGAATATGCAAACGGATTATACATAATACGTTACATTTTTGGCGGTTCTGTAAAAATGTGGCTAACAAAAGAGCAGGTTATTCGAAAGTAGTAAAGATTAAAAAAAAAATGGATTAATTTTTTTCTTTGTGTCACATTGCTACAATATGTTGTATTTTTACGTATGTTCAATATATTACAATTTTATACAAAAAAAATGCAAAGGTGACAATATGTATTAAACCACAAAAACATTTAACATTGTTTTATTGAAAGTCAAAAATCATATAAAATGAAAAAATCCTTCGAGCCGGATTCGAACCAGCGACCAATGGATAACCATCACAACTTCTACAGTCCACCGCTCTACCAACTGAGCTATCGAAGGATGCTTTTCGCGGTCTTTAATAATGTTTTTCAAATTCAATTAAGATTCGCAGCGTCACTGTGATATAGAACATGCAAATACACTTTGTTTTGAGCATAAATCTTATGAATAAATCATAAAATATTACAAAATCTTTAAGATATATATACATTTTTAGGAACATTCAATTTGTTAAGTTTAGGTTGGAAAAAATCCTCCGATAGTGAACATGCAAACAGATTATAGATAATACGTTGTTAGATTTTTGCGGTTCTGTAAAAATGTGGCTAACGAAAGAGCAGGTTATTCGAAAGTAGTAAAGTTTTAAAAAAAATTTATTAATTTATTTCTTTGTGTCACATTGCTACAATATGTTATATATTTACCCAAAATAAAAATATTAGAATTTTATATAAAAATGCACAGATGATAATATCTATTTATGCACAAAAATATTTAACATTGTTTCATTGCAAGTCAAAAATCATATAAAATGAAAAAAATCCTTCGAGCCGAATTCGAATCAGCGACCTAT
The DNA here is from genome assembly GCA_000149265.1 of Ciona savignyi. Lineage (NCBI taxonomy): Eukaryota > Metazoa > Chordata > Ascidiacea > Phlebobranchia > Cionidae > Ciona > Ciona savignyi. Next base: position 44,772 of record CH001698.1, on the reverse strand, counting down.
GGATAACCATTATAACTTCTACAGTCCACCGCTGTACCAACTGAGCTATCGAAGTTTACCGTTGCCCTGTATTTGAAAATGTTTTTAAGTTCAAGTAAAGATTCACAGCGTCACTGTGAGATATTTGATTTAATTACAGATTATAATAAGTGTAAATCTTACTCACAAATCATAACATACTTCAAAATTTTCAATATAAACATACATTTTTACGAACATTCAATTTGTTAAGTTTAGTTTGGAAAAAAATCCATGATAGTGAATATTCAAGCTGATTATACATTATCCGCCGTTACGTTTTTTTTGCGGCTCTACAACAACGTGGCTAACGATAGAACAGGTTATTCGAATGTAGTAAAGTTTAAAAAAAAGTGTTAATTTTTTTTCTTTGTGTCATATTGCTATACAATATATTATATTTTTACGAATGTTCATTGTATTAGAATTTATACAAAAAATGCAAAGATGATAATATGTATTAAAACACAAAAATATTTAACATTGTTTCATTGCAAGTCAAAAATCATATAAAACGAAAAAATCCTTCGAGCCGGATTCGAACCAGCAACCTATGGATAACCATCACAACTTTTACAGTCCACCGCTCTACCAACTGAGCTATCGAAGGTTGCCGTTGCACTCTATTTGAAAATGTTTTTTAAGTTCAAATAAAGATTCACAGCGTCCCTGAAAGATATTTGATTTAATAACACTTTATTTGAAGTATAAATCTAATTAACAAATCATAATATACTTCGAAATTCCCAATATAAACATTCATTTTTACGAACATTCAATTTGTTAAGTTTAGTTTGGAAAAAAATCTTTGATAGTGAGTATTCAAGCTGATTATACATTATCCGCCGTTACGTTTTTTTGCGGCTCTACAAGAACGTGACTAACGATAGAACAGGTTATTCGAATGTAGTAAAGTTTAAAAAAAATGTGTTTATTTTTTTTATTTGTGTCACATTGCTATACAATATGTTATATTTTTACGGATGTTCAATATATTAGAATTTTATACAAAAAATGCAAAGATGACAATATGTATTAAAACACAAAAATATTTAACATTGTTTCATTGCAAGTCAAAAATCATATAAAACGAAAAAAATCCTTCGAGCCGGATTCGAACCAGCAACCTATGGATAACCATCACAACTTCTACAGTCCACCGCTCTACCAACTGAGCTATCGAAGGTTGCCGTTGCCGTCTATTTGAAAATGTTTTTTAAGTTCAAATAAAGATTCACAGCGTCCCTGAAAGATATTTGATTTAATAACACTTTATTTGAAGTATAAATCTAATTAACAAATCATAATATACTTCGAAATTCCCAATATAAACATTCATTTTTACGAACATTCAATTTGTTAAGTTTAGTTTGGAAAAAAATCTTTGATAGTGAATATTCAAGCTGATTATACATTATCCGCCGTTACGTTTTTTTGCGGCTCTACAAGAACGTGGCTAACGATAGAACAGGTTATTCGAATGTAGTAAAGTTTAAAAAAAAGTGTTAATTTTTTTTCTTTGTGTCATATTGCTATACAATATATTATATTTTTACGAATGTTCATTATATTAGAATTTATACAAAAAATGCAAAGATGATAATATGTATTGAAACACAAAAATATTTAACATTGTTTCATTGCAAGTCAAAAATCATAAAAATCGAAAAAATCCTTCGAGCCGGATTCGAACCAGCGACCTATGGATAACCATCACAACTTCTACAGTCCACCGCTCTACCAACTGAGCTATCGAAGGTTGCCGTTGCCCTCTCTTTGAAAATGTTTTTTTAAGTTCAAATAAAGATTCACAGCGTCCCTGAAAGATATTTGATTTAATTACACTTTATTTCAAGTATAAATCTTATTAACAAATCATAATATACTTCAAAATTTTCAATATAAACATACATTTTTACGAACATTCAATTTGTTAAGTTTAGTTTGGAAAAAATTTCTTGATAGTGAATATTCAAGCTGATTATACATTATCCGCTGTTACGTTTTTTTTGCGGCTCTACAAGAATGTGGCTCACAACGATAGAACAGGTTATTCGAATGTAGTGAAGTTTTAAAAAAATGTGTTAATTTTTTTTCTTTGTGTCATATTGCTATACAATATGTTATATTTTTACGTATGTTCAATATATTACAATTTTATACAAAAAATGCAAAGATGACAATATGTATTAAAACACAAAAATATTTAACATTGTTTCATTGCAAGTCAAAAATCATATAAAATGAAAAAATCCTTCGAGCCGGATTCGAATCAGCGACCTATGGATAACCATTACAACTTCTAAAGTCCACTGCTCTACCAACTGAGCTATCGAAGGTCGCCGTATTACGAAATCTTTAAGATATATATACATTTTTAGGTACATTCAATTTGTTAAGTTTAGGTTGGGAAAATTCCTCCGATAGTGAATATGCAAACGGATTATACATAATACGTTACATTTTTGGCGGTTCTGTAAAAATGTGGCTAACAAAAGAGCAGGTTATTCGAAAGTAGTAAAGATTAAAAAAAAAATGGATTAATTTTTTTCTTTGTGTCACATTGCTACAATATGTTGTATTTTTACGTATGTTCAATATATTACAATTTTATACAAAAAAATGCAAAGGTGACAATATGTATTAAACCACAAAAACATTTAACATTGTTTTATTGAAAGTCAAAAATCATATAAAATGAAAAAATCCTTCGAGCCGGATTCGAACCAGCGACCAATGGATAACCATCACAACTTTTACAGTCCACCGCTCTACCAACTGAGCTATCGAAGGATGCTTTTCGCGGTCTTTAATAATGTTTTTCAAATTCAATTAAGATTCGCAGCGTCACTGTGATATAGAACATGCAAATACACTTTGTTTTGAGCATAAATCTTATGAATAAATCATAAAATATTACAAAATCTTTAAGATATATATACATTTTTAGGAACATTCAATTTGTTAAGTTTAGGTTGGGAAAAATCCTGCGATAGTGAATATGCAAACAGATTATAGATAATACGTTGTTAGATTTTTGCGGTTCTGTAAAAATGTGGCTAACGAAAGAGCAGGTTATTCGAAAGTAGTAAAGTTTAAAAAAAATGTGTTAATTTTTTTCTTTGTGTCACATTGCTACAATATGTTATATATTGACCCGAGATAAAAATATTAAAGTTTAATATAAAAATGGACAAATGATAATATCTATTTATGCACAAAAATATTTAACATTGTTTCATTGCAAGTCAAAAATCATATAAAATGAAAAAAATCCTTCGAGCCGGATTCGAACCAGCGACCGATGGATAACCATCACAACTTCTACAGTCCACCGGTCTACCAACTGAGCTATAGAAGGTTGCCGTTGGCCTCGATTTGAAAATGTTTTTTTAAGTTCAAGTAAAGATTCACAGCGTCACTGTGAGATATTTGATTTAATTACACTTTATTTTAAGTGTAAATCTTATTCACAAATCATAAAATACTTCAAAATTTTCAATATAAACATACAATTTTACGAACATTCAATTTGTTAAGTTTAGTTTGGAAAAAAATTCTTGATAGTGAATATCCAAGCTGATTATACATTATCCGCTGTTTCGTGTTTTGCGGCTCTACAAGAACGTGGCTAATGATAGAACAGGTAATTCGAATGTAGTAAAGTTTTAAAAAATGTGTTAATTTTTTTTCTTTTTGTCACATTGCTATACAATATGTTATATTTTTGCGCATGTTCAATATATTACAATTTTATACAAAAAATGCAAAGATGACAATATGTATTAAAAAAAAATATTTAACATTGTTTGATTGCAAGTCAAAAATCATATAAAACAAAAAAAGCCTTCCAGCCGGATTCGAACCAGCGACCTATGGATAACCATCACAACTTCTACAGTCCACCGCTCTACCAACTGAGCTATCGAAGGTTGCCGTTGCCGTCTATTTGAAAATGTTTTTTAAGTTCAAATAAAGATTCACAGCGTCCCTGAAAGATATTTGATTTAATAACACTTTATTTGAAGTATAAATCTAATTAACAAATCATAATATACTTCGAAATTCCCAATATAAACATTCATTTTTACGAACATTCAATTTGTTAAGTTTAGTTTGGAAAAAAATCTTTGATAGTGAATATTCAAGCTGATTATACATTATCCGCCGTTACGTTTTTTTGCGGCTCTACAAGAACGTGGCTAACGATAGAACAGGTTATTCGAATGTAGTAAAGTTTAAAAAAAAGTGTTAATTTTTTTTCTTTGTGTCATATTGCTATACAATATATTATATTTTTACGAATGTTCATTATATTAGAATTTATACAAAAAATGCAAAGATGATAATATGTATTGAAACACAAAAATATTTAACATTGTTTCATTGCAAGTCAAAAATCATAAAAATCGAAAAAATCCTTCGAGCCGGATTCGAACCAGCGACCTATGGATAACCATCACAACTTCTACAGTCCACCGCTCTACCAACTGAGCTATCGAAGGTTGCCGTTGCCCTCTCTTTGAAAATGTTTTTTAGGTTCAAATAAAGATTCACAGCGTCCCTGAAAGATATTTGATTTAATTACACTTTATTTCAAGAGTAAATCTTATTAACAAATCATAATATACTTCGAAATTCCCAATATAAACATACATTTTTACGACATTCAATTTGTTAAGTTTAGTTTAGAAAAAAATCCATGATAGTGAGTATTCAAACTGATTATACATTATCCGCCGCTACGTTTTTTTGCGGCTCTACAAGAACGTGACTCACAACAATAGAACAGGTTATTCGAATGTAGTAAAGTTTAAAAAAACGTGTTTATTTTTTTTATTTGTGTCACATTGCTATACAATATGTTATTTTTTACGGATGTTCAATATATTAGAATTTTATACAAAAAATGCAAAGATGATAATATGTATTGAAACACAAAAATATTTAACGTTGTTTCATTGCGAGTCAAAAATCATATAAAATGATAAAATCCTTCGAGCCGGATTCGAATCAGCGACCTATGGATAACCATTACAACTTCTACAGTCCACTGCTCTACCAACTGAGCTATCGAAGGTTGCCGTATTACAAAATCTTTAAGATATATATACATTTTTAGGAACATTTAATTTGTTAAGTTTAGGTTGGGAAAATTCCTCCGATAGTGAATATGCAAACGGATTATACATAATACGTTGTTACATTTTTGCGGTTCTGTAAGAACGTGGCTAACGAAAGAGCAGGTTATTCGAAAGTAGTAAAGTTAAAAAAATAGATTAATTTTTTTCTTTGTGTCACATTGCTACAATATGTTATATATTGACCCGAGATAAAAATATTAGAGTTTAATATAAAAATGGACAAATGATAATATCTATTTATGCACAAAAATATTTAACATTGTTTCATTGCAAGTCAAAAATCATATAAAATGAAAAAATCCTTCGAGCCGGATTCGAACCAGCGACCTATGGATAACCATCACAAAATCTACAGTCCACCGCTCTACCAACTGAGCTATCGAAGGTTACTTTTCCCGGTCTTTAATATTGTTTTTCAAATTCAATTAAGATTCGCAGCGTCACTGTGATATATAACATGCAAATACACTTTATTTTGAGCATAAATCTTATGAATAAATCATAAAATATTACAAAATCTTTAAGATATATATACATTTTTAGGAACATTCAATTTGTTAAGTTTAGGTTGGGAAAAATCCTCCGATAGTGAATATGCAAACAGATTATAGATAATACGTTGTTAGATTTTTGCGGTTCTGTAAAAATGTGGCTAACGAAAGAGCAGGTTATTCGAAAGTAGTAAAGATTTAAAAAAATGGATTAATTTTTTTTGTGTCACATTGCTACAATATGTTATATATTGACCCGAGATAAAAATATTAAAGTTTAATATAAAAATGGACAAATGATAATATCTATTTATGCACAAAAATATTTAACATTGTTTCATTGCAAGTCAAAAATCATATAAAATGAAAAAATCCTTCGAGCCGGATTCGAACCAGCGACCTATGGATAACCATCACAAAATCTACAGTCCACCGCTCTACCAACTGAGCTATCGAAGGTTACTTTTCCCGGTCTTTAATATTGTTTTTCAAATTCAATTAAGATTCGCAGCGTCACTGTGATATATAACATGCAAATACACTTTATTTTGAGCATAAATCTTATGAATAAATCATAAAATATTACAAAATCTTTAAGATATATATACATTTTTAGGAACATTCAATTTGTTAAGTTTAGGTTGGGAAAAATCCTCCGATAGTGAATATGCAAACAGATTATAGATAATACGTTGTTAGATTTTTGCGGTTCTGTAAAAATGTGGCTAACGAAAGAGCAGGTTATTCGAAAGTAGTAAAGTTTAAAAAAAATGAATTACTTTTTTTTTGTGTCACATTGCTACAATATGTTATATATTGACCCGAGATAAAAATATTAAAGTTTAATATAAAAATGGACAAATGATAATATCTATTTATGCACAAAAATATTTAACATTGTTTCATTGCAAGTCAAAAATCATATAAAATGAAAAAAATCCTTCGAGCCGAATTCGAATCAGCGACCTATGGATAACCATCACAACTTCTACAGTCCACCGCTCTACCAACTGAGCTATCGAAGTTTACCGTTGCCCTGTATTTGAAAATGTTTTTAAGTTCAAGTAAAGATTCACAGCGTCCCTGTGAGATATTTGATTTAATTACAGATTATAATAAGTGTAAATCTTACTCACAAATCATAACATACTTCAAAATTTTCAATATAAACATACATTTTTACGAACATTCAATTTGTTAAGTTTAGTTTGGAAAAAAATCCATGATAGTGAATATTCAAGCTGATTATACATTATCCGCCGTTACGTTTTTTTGCGGCTCTACAACAACGTGGCTAACGATAGAACAGGTTATTCGAATGTAGTAAAGTTTAAAAAAAAGTGTTAATTTTTTTTCTTTGTGTCATATTGCTATACAATATATTATATTTTTACGAATGTTCATTGTATTAGAATTTATACAAAAAATGCAAAGATGATAATATGTATTAAAACACAAAAATATTTAACATTGTTTCATTGCAAGTCAAAAATCATATAAAACGAAAAAATCCTTCGAGCCGGATTCGAACCAGCGACCTATGGATAACCATCACAACTTCTACAGTTCACCGCTCTACCAACTGAGCTATCGAAGGTTGCCGTTGCCGTCTATTTAAAAATGTTTTTTAAGTTCAAATAAAGATTCACAGCGTCCCTGAAAGATATTTGATTTAATAACACTTTATTTGAAGTATAAATCTAATTAACAAATCATAATATACTTCGAAATTCCCAATATAAATTTCATTTTTACGAACATTCAATTTGTTAAGTTTAGTTTGGAAAAAAATTTTTGATAGTGAGTATTCAAGCTGATTATACATTATCCGCCGTTACGTTTTTTTGCGGCTCTACAAGAACGTGACTAACGATAGAACAGGTTATTCGAATGTAGTAAAGTTTAAAAAAAATGTGTTTATTTTTTTTATTTGTGTCACATTGCTATACAATATGTTATATTTTTACGGATGTTCAATATATTAGAATTTTATACAAAAATACAAAGATGATAATATGTATTGAAACACAAAAATATTTAACATTGTTTCATTGCAAGTAAAAAATCATATAAAACGAAAAAATCCTTCGAGCCGGATTCGAACCAGCGACCTATGGATAACCATCACAACTTCTACAATCCACCGCTCTACCAACTGAGCTATAGAAGGTTGCCGTTGACCTCGATTTGAAAATGTTTTTTTAAGTTCAAGTAAAGATTCACAGCGTCACTGTGAGATATTTGATTTAATTACACTTTATTTCAAGTACAAATCTTATTAACAAATCATAACATTCTTCGCAATTCTCAATATAAACATACATTTTTAGGATCATTCAATTTGTTAAGTTTATTTTGGAAAAAAATCCTTGATAGCGAGTATTCAAGCTGATTATACATTATCCGCCGCTACGTTTTTTTGCGGCTCTACAAGAACGTGACTCACAACGATAGAACAGGTTATTCGAATGTAGTAAAGTTTAAAAAAAATGTGTTTATTTTTTTTATTTGTGTCACATTGCTATACAATATGTTATATTTTTACGGATGTTCAATATATTAGAATTTTATACAAAAAATGCAAAGATGATAATATGTATTGAAACACAAAAAATATTTAACATTGTTTCATTGCAAGTCAAAAATCATATAAAACAAAAAAATCCTTCGAGCCGGATTCGAACCAGCGACCTATGGATAACCATCACAACTTCTACAGTCCACCGCTCTACCAACTGAGCTATCGAAGGTTACTTTTACCGGTCTTTGATAATGTTTTTCGAATTCAATTAAAGATTCGCAGCGTCACTGTGATATATATTATGCAAATACACTTTATATTGAGTATAAATCTTTCTAAAAAATCATAAAATATTACGAAATCTTTAAGATATATATATATTTTTAGGAACATTTAATTTGTTAAGTTTAGGTTGGGAAAAATACTCCGATAGTGAATATGCAAACCGATTATACATAATACGTTGTTACATTTTTGCGGTTCTGTAAGAACGTGGCTAACGAAAGATCAGGTTATTCGAAAGAAGTAAAGTTTTAAAAAAAGTATGGTAATGTTTTTTTTTTCACATTGCTACAATATGTTATATATTTACCCAAGATAACAATATTAGAATTTTATAAAAAAAAATGCACAGATGATAATATCTATTTAAACAAAGAATATTTAACATTGTTTCATGGCAAGTCAAAAATCATATAAAACGAAAAATCCTTTCGAGCCGGATTCGAAACAGCGACCCATGGATAACCATCACTACTTCTACAGTCCACCGCTCTACCAACTGAGCTATCGAAGGTTGCTTTTACCGGTCTTTGATAATGTGTTTCGAATTTAATTAAAGATTCGCAGCGTCACTGTGATTTATATTATGCAAATACACTTTATTTTGAGTATAAATCTTTCTAATATTTCATAAAATATTACGAAATCTTTAAGATATATATATAAATATATATATATTTAGGAACATTTAATTTGCTAAGTTTAGGTTTGGAAAAATACTCCGATAGTGAATATGCAAACGGATTATACATAATAAGTTGTTACATTTTTGCGGTTCTGTAAGAACGTGGCTAACGAAAGATCAGGTTATTCGATAGTAGTAAAGTTTTTAAAAAAATGTGGTAATGTTTTTTTTTTCTTTCACATTGCTGCAATATGTTATTATATATTTACCCAAGATAAAAATATTAGAATTTTATATAAAAAATGCACAGAAGATAATATCTATTTAAACACAAAAATATTTAACATTGTTTCATGGCAAGTCAAAAACCATATAGAACGAAAAAATCCTTCGAGCCGGATTCGAACCAGCGACCTATGGATAACCATCACAACTTTTACAGTCCACCGCTGTACCAACTGAGCTATCAAAGGTTGCCGTTGCTCCCTATTTGAAAATGTTTTTTAAGTTCAAATAAAGATTCACAGCGTCCCTGTAAGATATTTGATTTAATTACACTTTGTTTCAAGTATAAATCTTATCATCAAATCATACCATACTTCGAAATTCTCAATATAAACATACATTTTTACGAACATTCAATTTGTTTAGTTTAGTTTGGAAAAAAATCCATGATAGTGAATATTCAAGCTGATTATACATGATCCGCCGTTACGTTTTTTTGCGGCTCTACAAGAACGTGACTAACGATAGAACAGGTTATTCGAATGTAGTAAAGTTTAAAAAAAATGTGTTTATTTTTTTTATTTGTGTCACATTGCTATACAATAAGTTATATTTTTACGGATGTTTAATATATTAGAATTTTATTCAAAAATACAAAGATGATAATATGTATTGAAACACAAAAATATTTAACATTGTTTCATTGCAAGTCAAAAATCATAAAAATCGAAAAAATCCTTCGAGCCGGATTCGAACCAGCGACCTATGGATAACCATCACAACTTCTACAGTCCACCGCTCTACCAACTGAGCTATCGAAGGTTGCCGTTGCCCTCTCTTTGAAAATGTTTTTTAGGTTCAAATAAAGATTCACAGCGTCCCTGAAAGATATTTGATTTAATTACACTTTATTTCAAGAGTAAATCTTATTAACAAATCATAATATACTTCGAAATTCCCAATATAAACATACATTTTTACGACATTCAATTTGTTAAGTTTAGTTTGGAAAAAAATCCATGATAGTGAGTATTCAAACTGATTATACATTATCCGCCGCTACGTTTTTTTGCGGCTCTACAAGAACGTGACTCACAACAATAGAACAGGTTATTCGAATGTAGTAAAGTTAAAAAAATGTGTTTATTTTTTTTATTTGTGTCACATTGCTATACAATATGTTATTTTTTACGGATGTTCAATATATTAGAATTTTATACAAAAAATGCAAAGATGATAATATGTATTGAAACACAAAAATATTTAACATTGTTTCATTGCAAGTCAAAAATCATATAAAACGAAAAAATCCTTCGAGCCGGATTCGAACCAGCGACCTATGGATAACCATCACAACTTCTACAGTCCACCGCTCTACCAACTGAGC
>CH001698.1:22479-33979 GCA_000149265.1 Ciona savignyi | reverse complement strand
CTACAGTCCCCGCTCTACCAACTGAGCTATCGAAGGTTGTCGTTGCCCTCTCTTTGAAAATGTTTTTTAGGTTCAAATAAAGATTCACAGCGTCCCTGAAAGATATTTGATTTAATTACACTTTATTTCAAGAGTAAATCTTATTAACAAATCATAATATACTTCGAAATTCCCAATATAAACATACATTTTTACGACATTCAATTTGTTAAGTTTAGTTTGGAAAAAAATCCATGATAGTGAGTATTCAAACTGATTATACATTATCCGCCGCTACGTTTTTTTGCGGCTCTACAAGAACGTGACTCACAACAATAGAACAGGTTATTCGAATGTAGTAAAGTTTAAAAAAATGTGTTTATTTTTTTTATTTGTGTCACATTGCTATACAGTAGGTTATTTTTTACGGATGTTCAATATATTAGAATTTAATACTAAAAATGGACAAATGATAATATCTATTTATGCACAAAAATATTTAACATTGTTTCATTGCAAGTCAAAAATCATATAAAATGAAAAAATCCTTCGAGCCGGATTCGAACCAGCGACCTATGGATAACCATCACAAAATCTACAGTCCACCGCTCTACCAACTGAGCTATCGAAGGTTACTTTTCCCGGTTTTTAATAATGTTTTTCAAATTCAATTAAAGATTCGCAGCGTCACTGTGATATATAACATGCAAATACACTTTATTTTGAGCATAAATCTTATGAATAAATCATAAAATATTACAAAATCTTTAAGATATATATACATTTTTAGGAACATTCAATTTGTTAAGTTTAGGTTGGGAAAAATCCTCCGATAGTGAATATGCAAACAGATTATAGATAATACGTTGTTAGATTTTTGCGGTTCTGTAAAAATGTGGCTAACGAAAGAGCAGGTTATTCGAAAGTAGTAAAGTTTAAAAAAAATGAATTACTTGTTTTTTTGTGTCACATTGCTACAATATGTTATATATTGACCCGAGATAAAAATATTAAAGTTTAATATAAAAATGGACAAATGATAATATCTATTTATGCACAAAAATATTTAACATTGTTTCATTGCAAGTCAAAAATCATATAAAATGAAAAAATCCTTCGAGCCGGATTCGAACCAGCGACCTATAGATAACCATCACAAATTCTACAGTCCACCGCTCTACCAACTGCGCTATCGAAGGATGCTTTTCCCGGTCTTTAATAATATTTTTCAAATTCAATTATGATATGCAGCGTCACTGTGATATATAACATGCAAATACACTTTATTTTGAGCATAAATCTTATGAATAAATCATAAAATATTACAAAATCTTTAAGATATATATACATTTTTAGGAACATTCAATTTGTTAAGTTTAGTTTGGGAAAAATCCTCCGATAGTGAATATGCAAACAGATTATAGATAATACGTTGTTAGATTTTTGCGGTTCTGTAAAAATGTGGCTAACGAAAGAGCAGGTTATTCGAAAGTAGTAAAGATTTAAAAAAATGGATTAATTTTTTTTGTGTCACATTGCTACAATATGTTATATATTGACCCGAGATAAAAATATTAAAGTTTAATATAAAAATGGACAAATGATAATATCTATTTATGCACAAAAATATTTAACATTGTTTCATTGCAAGTCAAAAATCACATAAAATGAAAAAATCCTTCGAGCCGGATTCGAACCAGCGACTTATGGATAACCATCACAACTTCTAGAGTCCACCGCTCTACCAACTGAGCTATCGAAGGTTGCCGTATTACGAAATCTTTAAGATATATTTACATTTTTAGGAACACTCAATTTGTTAAGTTTAGGTTGGGAAAATTCCTCCGATAGTGAATATGCAAACGGATTATACATAATACGTTGTTACATTTTTGCGGTTCTGTAAGAACGTGGCTAACGAAAAAACAGGTTTTTCGACAGTAGTAAAGTTTTAAAAAAATGTGGTAATGTTTTTTTTTTCTTTCACATTGCTACAATATGTTATTATATATTTACCCAAGATAAAAATATTAGAATTTTATATAAAAAATGCACAGATGATAATATCTATTTAAACACAAAAATATTTAACATTGTTTCATGGCAAGTCAAAAACCATATAAAACGAAAAAATCCTTCGAGCCGGATTCGAACCAGCGACCTATGGATAACCATCACAACTTCTACAGTCCACCGCTGTACCAACTGAGCTATCGAAGGTTGCCGTTGCTCCCTATTTGAAAATGTTTTTTAAGTTCAAATAAAGATTCACAGCGTCCCTGTAAGATATTTGATTTAATTACACTTTGTTTCAAGTATAAATCTTATCATCAAATCATACCATACTTCGAAATTCTCAATATAAACATACATTTTTACGAACATTCAATTTGTTTAGTTTAGTTTGGAAAAAAATCCATGATAGTGAATATTCAAGCTGATTATACATTATCCGCCGTTACGTTTTTTTGCGGCTCTACAAGAACGTGACTCACAACGATAGAACAGGTTATTCGAATGTAGTAAAGTTTAAAAAAAATGTGTTTATTTTTTTTATTTGTGTCACATTGCTATACAATATGTTATATTTTTACGCATGTTCAATATATTACAATTTTATACAAAAAAAGCAAAGATGACAATATGTATTAAAACACAAAAATATTTAACATTGTTTCATTGCAAGTCAAAAATCATATAAAACGAAAAAAATCCTTCGAGCCGGATTCGAACCAGCGACCTATGGATAACCATCACAACTTCTACAGTCCACCGCTCTACCAACTGAGCTATCGAAGGTTGCCGTTGCCCTCTATTTGAAAATGTTTTTTAAGTTCAAATAAAGATTCACAGCGTCCCTGAAAGATATTTGATTTAATTACACTTTATTTCAAGTATAAATCTTATTAACAAATCATAACATACTTCGCAATTCTCAATATAAACATACATTTTTAGGAACATTCAATTTGTTAAGTTTATTTTGCAAAAAAATCCTTGATAGCGATTATTCAAGCTGATTATACATTATCCGCCGTTACGTTTTTTGCGGGTCTACATAAGAACGTGGCTAACGATAGAACAGGTTATTCGAATGTAAAAAAGTTAAAAAAAAAGTTAATTTTTTTTCTTTGTGTCACATTGCTATACAATATGTTATATTTTTACGCATGTTCAATATATTAGAATTTTATACAAAAAATGCAAAGATGATAATGTGTATTAAAACACAAAAATATTTAACATTGTTTCATTGCAAGTCAAAAATCATATAAAACGAAAAAATCCTTCGAGCCGGATTCGAACCAGCGACCTATGGATAACCATCACAACTTCTACAGTCCACCGCTCTACCAACTGAGCTATCGAAGGATGCTTTTACCTGTCTTTGATAATGTGTTTCGAATTCAATTAAAGATTCGCAGCGTCACTGTGATTTATATTATGAAAATACACTTTATTTTTAGTATAAATCTTTCTAATAAATCATAAAATATTACGAAATCTTTAAGATATATATATATATATTTAGGAACATTTAATTTGCTAAGTTTAGGTTTGGGAAAATACTCCGATAGTAAATATGCAAACGGATTATACATAATACGTTGTTACATTTTTGCGGTTCTGTAAGAACGTGGCTAACGAAAGATCAGGTTATTCGACAGTAGTAAAGTTTTAAAAAAAATAAGGTAATGTTTTTTTTTTCACATTGCTACAATATGTTATTATATATTTACCCAAGATAAAAATATTAGAATTTTATATAAAAAATGCACAGATGATAATATCTATTTAAACACAAAAATATTTAACATTGTTTCATGGCAAGTCAAAAATCATATAAAACGAAAAAATACTTCGAAATTCTCAATATAAACATACATTTTTAAGAACATTCAATTTGTTAAGTTTAGTTTGGAAAAAAATCCATGATAGTGAATATTCAAGCTGATTATACATTATCCGCCGTTACGTTTTTTTGCGGCTCTACAAGAACGTGGCTAACGATAGAACAGGTTATTCGAATGTAGTAAAGTTTAAAAAAAAGTGTTAATTTTTTTTCTTTGTGTCATATTGCTATACAATATATTATAATTTTACGAATGTTCATTATATTAGAATTTTATACAAAAAATGCAAAGATGATAATATGTATTAAAACACAAAAATATTTAACATTGTTTCATTGCAAGTCAAAAATCATATAAAACAAAAAAATCCTTCGAGCCGGATTCGAACCAGCGACCTATGGATAACCATCACAACATCTACAGTCCACCGCTATACCAACTGAGCTATCGAAGGTTGCCGTTGCCCTCTATTTGAAAATGTTTTTTAAGTTCAAATAAAGATTCACAGCGACCCCGTAGGATACTTGATTTAATTACACTTTATTTCAAGTATAAATCTTATCATCAAATCATACCATACTTCGAAATTCTCAATATAAACATACATTTTTACGAACATTCAATTTGTTATGTTTAGTTTGGAAAAAAATCCATAATAGTGAATATTCAAGCTGATTATACATTATACGCCGTTACGTTTTGTTGCGGCTCTACAAGAACGTGGCTAACGATAGAACAGGTTATTCGAATGTAGTAAAGTTAAAAAAAAGTGTTATTTTTTTTTCTTTGTGTCATATTGCTATACAATATATTATATTTTTACGAATGTTCATTATATTAGAATTTTATACAAAAAATGCAAAGATGATAATATGTATTAAAACACAAAAATATTTAACATTGTTTCATTGCAAGTCAAAAATCA
Source organism: Ciona savignyi (assembly GCA_000149265.1). NCBI lineage: Eukaryota > Metazoa > Chordata > Ascidiacea > Phlebobranchia > Cionidae > Ciona > Ciona savignyi. The sequence goes on along the minus strand of CH001698.1, from coordinate 29,221 downwards.
TATAAAACGAAAAAAATCCTTCGAGCCGGATTCGAACCAGCGACCTATGGATAACCATCACAACTTCTACAGTCCACCGCTCTACCAACTGAGCTATCGAAGGTTGCCGTTGCCCTCTATTTGAAAATGTTTTTTAAGTTCAAATAAAGATTCACAGCGTCCCTGAAAGATATTTGATTTAATTACACTTTATTTCAAGTATAAATTTTATTAACAAATCATAACATACTTCGCAATTCTCAATATAAACACACATTTTTAGGAACATTCAATTTGTTAAGTTTATTTTGGAAAAAATCCTTGATAGCGATTATTCAAGCTGATTATACATTATCCGCCGTTACGTTTTTTGCGGGTCTACATAAGAACGTGGCTAACGATAGAACAGGTTATTCGAATGTAAAAAAGTTTAAAAAAAAGTTAATTTTTTTTCTTTGTGTCACATTGCTATACAATATGTTATATTTTTACGCATGTTCAATATATTAGAATTTTATACAAAAAATGCAAAGATGATAATGTGTCATAAAACACAAAAATATTTAACATTGTTTCATTGCAAGTCAAAAATCATATAAAACGAAAAAATCCTTCGAGCCGGATTCGAACTAGCGACCTATGGATAACCATCACAACTTCTACAGTCCACCGCTCTACCAACTGAGCTATCGAAGGATGCTTTTACCTGTCTTTGATAATGTGTTTCGAATTCAATTAAAGATTCGCAGCGTCACTGTGATTTATATTATGCAAATACACTTTATTTTTAGTATAAATCTTTCTAATAAATCATAAAATATTACGAAATCTTTAAGATATATATATATATATATTTAGGAACATTTAATTTGCTAAGTTTAGGTTTGGAAAAATACTCCGATAGTAAATATGCAAACGGATTATACATAATACGTTGTTACATTTTTGCGGTTCTGTAAGAACGTGGCTAACGAAGGATCAGGTTATTCGACAGTAGTAAAGTTTTAAAAAAAATGAGGTAATGTTTTTTTTTTCACATTGCTACAATATGTTATATATTTACCCAAGATAAAAATATTAGAATTTTATATAAAAAATGCACAGATGATAATATCTATTTAAACACAAAAATATTTAACATTGTTTCATGGCAAGTCAAAAATCATATAAAACGAAAAAATCCTTCGAGCCGGATTCGAACCAGCAACCTATGGATAACCATCACAACTTCTACAGTCCACCGCTCTACCAACTGAGCTATCGAAGGTTGCCGTTGCACTCTATTTGAAAATGTTTTTTAAGTTCAAATAAAGATTCACAGCGTCCCTGAAAGATATTTGATTTAATAACACTTTATTTGAAGTATAAATCTAATTAACAAATCATAATATACTTCGAAATTCCCAATATAAACATTCATTTTTACGAACATTCAATTTGTTAAGTTTAGTTTGGAAAAAAATCTTTGATAGTGAATATTCAAGCTGATTATACATTATCCGCCGTTACGTTTTTTTGCGGCTCTACAAGAACGTGGCTAACGATAGAACAGGTTATTCGAATGTAGTAAAGTTTAAAAAAAAGTGTTAATTTTTTTTCTTTGTGTCATATTGCTATACAATATATTATATTTTTACGAATGTTCATTATATTAGAATTTATACAAAAAATGCAAAGATGATAATATGTATTGAAACACAAAAAATATTTAATCATTGTTTCATTGCAAGTCAAAAATCATAAAAATCGAAAAAATCCTTCGAGCCGGATTCGAACCAGCGACCTATGGATAACCATCACAACTTCTACAGTCCACCGCTCTACCAACTGAGCTATCGAAGGTTGCCGTTGCCCTCTCTTTGAAAATGTTTTTTAAGTTCAAATAAAGATTCACAGCGTCCTTGAAAGATATTTGATTTAATTACACTTTATTTCTAAGTATAAATCTTATTAACAAATCATAATATACTTCGAAATTCCCAATATAAACATACATTTTTACGAACATTCAATTTGTTAAGTTTAGTTTGGAAAAAAATCCATGATAGTGAGTATTCAAGCTGATTATACATTATCCGCCGCTACGTTTTTTTGCGGCTCTACAAGAACGTGACTCACAACGATAGAACAGGTTATTCGAATGTAGTAAAGTTTAAAAAAAATGTGTTTATTTTTTTTATTTGTGTCACATTGCTATACAATATGTTATATTTTTACGCATGTTCAATATATTACAATTTTATACAAAAAAAGCAAAGATGACAATATGTATTAAAACACAAAAATATTTAACATTGTTTTATTGCAAGTCAAAAATCATATAAAACGAAAAAATCCTTCGAGCCGGATTCGAACCAGCGACCTATGGATAACCATCACAACTTCTACAGTCCACCGCTCTACCAACTGAGCTATCGAAGGTTGCCGTTGGCCTCTATTTGAAAATGTTTTTTTAAGTTCAAGTAAAGATTAACAGCGTCACTGTGAGATATTTGATTTAATTACACTTTATTTCAAGTACAAATCTTTTTAACAAATCATAACATACTTCGCAATTCTCAATATAAACATACATTTTTAGGAACATTCAATTTGTTAAGTTTAGTTTGGAAAAAAATCCTTGATAGCGATTATTCAAGCTGATTATACATTATCCGCCGTTACGTTTTTTGCGGGTCTACATAAGAACGTGGCTAACGATAGAACAGGTTATTCGAATGTAAAAAAGTTAAAAAAAGTGTTAATGTTTTTCTTTGTGTCACATTGCTATACAATATGTTATATTTTTACGCATGATCAATATATTAGAATTTTATACAAAAAATGCAAAGATGATAATGTGTATTAAAACACAAAAAATATTTAACATTGTTTCATTGCAAGTCAAAAATCATATAAAACGAAAAAAATCTTCGAGCCGGATTCGAACAAGCGACCTATGGATAACCATCAAAACTACTACAGTACACCGCTCTACCAACTGAGCTATCGAAGGTTGCTTTTACCGGTCTTTGATAATGTGCTTCGAATTCAATTAAAGATTCGCAGCGTCACTGTGATTTATATTATGCAAATACACTTTATTTTGAGTATAAATCTTTCTAATAAATCATAAAATATTACGAAATATTTAAGATATATATATATATATTTAGGAACATTTAATTTGTTAAGTTTAGGTTTGGAAAAATACTCCGATAGTGAATATGCAAACGGATTATACATAATACGTTGTTACATTTTTGCGGTTCTGTAAGAACGTGGCTAACGAAAGATCAAGTTATTCGACAGTAGTAAAGTTTTAAAAAAAATGAGGTAATGTTTTTTTTTTCTTTCACATTGCTACAATATGTTATTATATATTTACCCAAGATAAAAATATTAGAATTTTATATAAAAAATGCACAAATGATAATATCTATTTATGCACAAAAATATTTAACATTGTTTCATTGCAAGTCAAAAATCACATAAAATGAAAAAATCCTTCGAGCCGGATTCGAACCAGCGACTTATGGATAACCATCACAACTTCTAGAGTCCACCGCTCTACCAACTGAGCTATCGAAGGTTGCCGTATTACGAAATCTTTAAGATATATTTACATTTTTAGGAACACTCAATTTGTTAAGTTTAGGTTGGGAAAATTCCTCCGATAGTGAATATGCAAACGGATTATACATAATACGTTGTTACATTTTTGCGGTTCTGTAAAAATGTGCCTAACGAAAGATCAGGTTATTCGAAAGTAGTAAAGTTAAAACAATAGATTAATTTTTTTCTTTGTGTCACATTGCTACAATATGTTATATATTGACCCGAGATAAAAATATTAGAGTTTAATATAAAAATGTACAAATGATAATATCTATTTATGCACAAAAATATTTAACATTGTTTCATTGCAAGTCAAAAATCATATAAAATGAAAAAATTCTTCGAGCCGGATTCGAACCAGTGCCCTAATGGATAACCATCACAACTTCAACCAGTCCACCGCTCTACCAACTGAGCTATCGAAGGTTGCTCTTCCGGTCTCTAATTGAAAATGTTTTTTAAGTTCAAGTAAAGATTAACAGCGGTCACTGTGAGATATTTGATTTAATTACACTTTATTTCAAGTACAAATCTTTTTAACAAATCATAACATACTTCGCAATTCTCAATATAAACATACATTTTTAGGAACATTCAATTTGTTAAGTTTAGTTTGGAAAAAAATCCTTGATAGCGATTATTCAAGCTGATTATACATTATCCGCCGTTACGTTTTTTGCGGGTCTACATAAGAACGTGGCTAACGATAGAACAGGTTATTCGAATGTAAAAAAGTTAAAAAAAGTGTTAATGTTTTTCTTTGTGTCACATTGCTATACAATATGTTATATTTTTACGCATGATCAATATATTAGAATTTTATACAAAAAATGCAAAGATGATAATGTGTATTAAAACACAAAAATATTTAACATTGTTTCATTGCAAGTCAAAAATCATATAAAACGAAAAAAATCTTCGAGCCGGATTCGAACAAGCGACCTATGGATAACCATCAAAACTACTACAGTACACCGCTCTACCAACTGAGCTATCGAAGGTTGCTTTTACCGGTCTTTGATAATGTGCTTCGAATTCAATTAAAGATTCGCAGCGTCACTGTGATTTATATTATGCAAATACACTTTATTTTGAGTATAAATCTTTCTAATAAATCATAAAATATTACGAAATATTTAAGATATATATATATATATTTAGGAACATTTAATTTGTTAAGTTTAGGTTTGGAAAAATACTCCGATAGTGAATATGCAAACGGATTATACATAATACGTTGTTACATTTTTGCGGTTCTGTAAGAACGTGGCTAACGAAAGATCAAGTTATTCGACAGTAGTAAAGTTTTAAAAAAAATGAGGTAATGTTTTTTTGTTTTTCACATTGCTACAATATGTTATATATTTACCCAAGATAAAAATATTAGAATTTTATATAAAAAATGCACAGATGATAATATCTATTTAAACACAAAAATATTTAACATTGTTTCATGGCAAGTCAAAAATCATATAAAACGAAAAAATCCTTCGAACCGGATTCGAACCAGCGACCTATGGATAATCATCTCAACTTATACAGTCCACCGCTCTACCAACTGAGCTATCGAAGGTTGCCGTTGCCCTCTATTTGAAAATTTTTTTAAGTTCAAATAAAGATTCACAGCGTCCCTGAAAGATATTTGATTTAATAACACTTTATTTGAAATATAAATCTTATTAACAAATCATAATATACTTCGAAATTCCCAATATAAATTTCATTTTTACGAACATTCAATTTGTTAAGTTTAGTTTGGAAAAAAATTTTTGATAGTGAGTATTCAAGCTGATTATACATTATCCGCCGTTACGTTTTTTTGCGGCTCTACAAGAACGTGACTAACGATAGAACAGGTTATTCGAATGTAGTAAAGTTTTAAAAAAAATGTGTTTATTTTTTTTATTTGTGTCACATTGCTATACAATATGTTATATTTTTACGGATGTTCAATATATTAGAATTTTATACAAAAATACAAAGATGATAATATGTATTGAAACACAAAAATATTTAACATTGATTCATGGCAAGTCAAAAATCATAAAAATCGAAAAAATCCTTCGAGCCGGATTCGAACCAGCGACCTATGGATAACCATCACAACTTCTACAGTCCACCGCTCTACCAACTGAGCTATCGAAGGTTGCCGTTGCCCTCTCTTTGAAAATGTTTTTTTAAGTTCAAATAAAGATTCACAGCGTACCTGTAAGATATTTGATTTAATTACACTTTATTTCAAGTATAAATCTTATCATCAAATCATACCATACTTCGAAATTCTCAATATAAACATACATTTTTACGAACATTCAATTTGTTAAGTTTAGTTTGGAAAAAAATCCATGATAGTGAATATTCAAGCTGATTATACATTATCCGCCGTTACGTTTTTTTTGCGGCTCTACAAGAATGTGGCTAACGATAGAACAGGTTATTCGAATGTAGTGAAGTTTTAAAAAAATGTGTTAATTTTTTTTCTTTGTGTCATATTGCTATACAATATGTTATATTTTTACGTATGTTCAATATATTACAATTTTATACAAAAAATGCAAAGATGACAATATGTATTAAAACACAAAAATATTTAACATTGTTTCATTGCAAGTCAAAAATCATATAAAATGAAAAAATCCTTCGAGCCGGATTCGAATCAGCGACCTATGGATAACCATTACAACTTCTAAAGTCCACTGCTCTACCAACTGAGCTATCGAAGGTCGCCGTATTACGAAATCTTTAAGATATATATACATTTTTAGGTACATTCAATTTGTTAAGTTTAGGTTGGGAAAATTCCTCCGATAGTGAATATGCAAACGGATTATACATAATACGTTACATTTTTGGCGGTTCTGTAAAAATGTGGCTAACAAAAGAGCAGGTTATTCGAAAGTAGTAAAGATTAAAAAAAAAATGGATTAATTTTTTTCTTTGTGTCACATTGCTACAATATGTTGTATTTTTACGTATGTTCAATATATTACAATTTTATACAAAAAAATGCAAAGGTGACAATATGTATTAAACCACAAAAACATTTAACATTGTTTTATTGAAAGTCAAAAATCATATAAAATGAAAAAATCCTTCGAGCCGGATTCGAACCAGCGACCAATGGATAACCATCACAACTTCTACAGTCCACCGCTCTACCAACTGA
>CH001698.1:8532-22379 GCA_000149265.1 Ciona savignyi | reverse complement strand
TCGGTAATTTGTTAGACCACGTAGTTTAGATATGCAGAAGCCAAAATTTCGGGTAATAAATCTAGGGGAATTCCCCTGGGACGTTAAAAACCAAAACAGTATTTTTTAATAAAAAATTTGCTTTTTGAGGCATAGCGCTTGAACAGCTTCTCTCTTTTTGTTTAAATTTGGTGAAATGTAAGTGCATTAACCACTGATATAACACTTGAAAGAATTAAAAAAATTACCTAGGGAAATACCCTAGAAAATAAGATTGTTGTTTTAAATCATGATTGTGACAAGCACGCCATGGTCGCCCCAACATCTACCAGAAGGAAAAATGGAATCGCAATGAAACATAGCTATATGTTAGACAACATGGTCTAGATGAACAGAAACCAAAAATTTTGGGAGATAAAACCAGGGGAATTCCCCTGGGACGTTAAAAACCAAAACGGTATTTTTTTTCTAAAAAAATCGCTTTTTTGGGCATAGCGCTTAAACGACAGCACCAATTTGAATCAGATTTGATAAAATATAAGTGCACTAGCCACTGATAAAACACATAAAAGAATTTAAAAAAATACCCAGGGAAATACCCTAAAAAATAAAATTTTGTTCTCAAATCATGATTGTGACAGGCATGGCTTGTGGCCCGACATCTACCAGAAGGAAAAATGGAACCGCAATGAAACTTTGCTATTTGTTAGACAACATGGTCTAGATATACAGAAACCAAAATTTTGGGTGATAAATCCAGGGGAATTCCTCCTGGGACGTTACAAAACAAAACGGTACTTTTTTTTCTAAAAAATATAGCTTTTTTGGGCATAGCGCTTGAACGGCTGTTTCAATTAAAATCAGATTTTCTAAAATGTAAGTGCATTAGTCACTTGATTTATCACTTAGAAAAAAATAAAAAAATAACCTATAGGGGAAATACCTTAAAAACAGGAATTTTGTTCTCAAATCATTGATTGTGACAAGCATGCCATGTCGCCCCGACATATACCAAAAGTAGTAATGGAATCGCAATAAAAATTTGACATTTGTAAGAGAACATGGTCTAGATATGCAGAAATCAAAATTTTGGGTAATGAATCTAGGGGAATTCCCCCCGAGACGTTAAAATCCAAAAGTTTTTTTTTCCAATAAATTAGCTTTTTGGGGCATATAGCGCTTAAACGGCTGCTCTAACTATATTCAGATTTGGTGAAATGTTAGACCATTAGACAGTATGTGCCAATTAAAAGAAGAAAAAAGCATTTACTTAGGGTAATTACGTTAAAAACGAAGTTATGTTCCTGAATTAAGATTGTGACAGGCATGCCATATCGCACTGACATCTCCAACAAGGAGTCTACAAAACAGATTAAACCTTTAAGAATTGTTACGTAACATGACCCACATATGTAAAAACAGAAACTTATCTACTAAACCTAGAAATTCCCTGATACCATGAAAAACTAAATCGGGGCTGTTTTGGCAATTTAGCTTCATTTCACTTCGGCGCTTGAAACGACGGTTTAATTTAAAACATTTGTTGTGAAAATGTTCGTAAATTTAAGACGTTTATTCTTTTTTTAACTACACATGGAAAATAAATTTGGTTTGATAACTATGGGACCCATGCGTTTATGCTTGCAGAAACAAACTATATATTCAGTGTATAAAATACAAGTTGTGGTTACAAGGGACCCTGTAGCATAAATACATGGCATACAAAATGTGTTTTACAAATAGTGGTGGTTAAACAGGTGGTTGACACTCTCTAGTTGAAAATGTTTTTTAAGTTCAAATAAAGATTCACAGCGTCCCTGAAAGATATTTGATTTAATAACACTTTATTTGAAGTATAAATCTTATTAACAAATCATAATATACTTCGAAATTCCCAATATAAACATACATGTTTAGGAACATTCAATTTGTTAAGTTTATTTTGGAAAAAAATCCTTGATAGCGATTATTCAAGCTGATTATACATTATCCGCCGTTGCGTTTTTTTGCGGCTCTACAAGAACGTGACTAACGATAGAACAGGTTATTCGAATGTAGTAAAGTTTAAAAAAAATGTGTTTATTTTTTTTATTTGTGTCACATTGCTATACAATATGTTATATTTTTATGGATGTTCAATATTAGAATTTTATACAAAAACACAAAGATGATAATATGTATTGAAACACAAAAATATTTAACATTGTTTCATTGCAAGTCAAAAATCATATAAAACGAAAAAATCCTTCGAGCCGGATTCGAACCAGCGACCTATGGATAACCATCACAACTTCTACAGTCCACCGCTCTACCAACTGAGCTATCGAAGGTTACTTTTACCGTTCTTTGATAACGTTTTTTGAATTCAATTAAAGATTCGCAGCGTCACTGTGATATATATTATGCAAATACACTTTATATTGAGTATAAATCTTTCTAAAAAATCATAAAATATTACGAAATCTTTAAGATATATATATATATTTTAAGGAACATTTAATTTGTTAAGTTTAGGTTGGGAAAAATACTCCGATAGTGAATATGCAAGCTGATTATACATAATACGTTGTTACATTTTTGCGGTTCTGTAAGAACGTGGCTAACGAAAGATCAGGTTATTCGAAAGAAGTAAAGTTTTAAAAAAATTGTGGTAATGTTTTTTTTTCACATTGCTACAACATGTTATATATTTACCCAAGATAAAAATATTAGAATTTTATAAAAAAAAATGCACAGATGATAATATCTATTTAAACACAAAAATATTTAACATTGTTTCATGGCAAGTCAAAAATCATATAAAACGAAAAAATCCTTCGAGCCGGATTCGAACCAGCAACATATGGATAACCATCACAACTTCTACAGTACACCGCTCTACCAACTGAGCTATCGAAGGTTGCCGTTGCACTCTATTTGAAAATGTTTTTTAAGTTCAAATAAAGATTCACAGCGTCCCTGTAAGATATTTGATTTAATTACACTTTATTTCAAGTATAAATCTTATCATCAAATCATACCATACTTCAAAATTCTCAATATAAACATACATTTTTACGAACATTCAATTTGTTAAGTTTAGTTTGGAAAAAAATCCATGATAGTGAATATTCAAGCTGATTATACATTATCCGCCGTTACGTTTTTTTGCGGCTCTACAAGAACGTGGCTAACGATAGAACAGGTTATTCGAATGTAGTAAAGTTTAAAAAAAAGTGTTAATTTTTTTTCTTTGTGTCATATTGCTATACAATATATTATATTTTTACGAATGTTCATTATATTAGAATTTTATACAAAAAATGCAAAGATGATAATATGTATTAAAACACAAAAATATTTAACATTGTTTCATTGCAAGTCAAAAATCATATAAAACGAAAAAATCCTTCGAGCCGGATTCGAACCAGCGACCTATGGATAACCATCACAACTTCTACAGTCCACCGCTCTACCAACTGAGCTATCGAAGGTTGTCGTTGCCCTCTCTTTGAAAATGTTTTTTAGGTTCAAATAAAGATTCACAGCGTCCCTGAAAGATATTTGATTTAATTACACTTTATTTCAAGAGTAAATCTTATTAACAAATCATAATATACTTCGAAATTCCCAATATAAACATACATTTTTACGACATTCAATTTGTTAAGTTTAGTTTGGAAAAAAATCCATGATAGTGAGTATTCAAACTGATTATACATTATCCGCCGCTACGTTTTTTTGCGGCTCTACAAGAACGTGACTCACAACAATAGAACAGGTTATTCGAATGTAGTAAAGTTTAAAAAAACGTGTTTATTTTTTTTATTTGTGTCACATTGCTATACAATATGTTATTTTTTACGGATGTTCAATATATTAGAATTTTATACAAAAAATGCAAAGATGATAATATGTATTGAAACACAAAAATATTTAACATTGTTTCATTGCAAGTCAAAAATCATATAAAACGAAAAAATCCTTCGAGCCGGATTCGAACCAGCGACCTATGAATAACCATCACAACTTCTACAGTCCACCGCTCTACCAACTGAGCTATCGAAGGTTGCCGTTGCCCTCTATTTAAAAATGTTTTTTAAGTTCAAATAAAGATTCACAGCGTCCCTGTAAGATATTTGATTTAATTACACTTTATTTCAAAGTATAAATCTTATCATCAAATCATACCATACTTCGAAATTCTCAATATAAACATACATTTTTACGAACATTCAATTTGTTAAGTTTAGTTTGGAAAAAAATCCATGATAGTGAATATTCAAGCTGATTATACATAATCCGCCGTTACGTTTTTTTGCGGCTCTACAAGAGCGTGGCTAACGATAGAACAGGTTATTCTAATGTAGTAAAGTTTAAAAAAAAGTGTTAATTTTTTTTCTTTGTGTCATATTGCTATACAATATATTATTTTTTACGAATGTTCATTATATTAGAATTTTATACAAAAAATGCAAAGATGATAATATGTATTAAAACACAAAAATATTTAACATTGTTTCATTGCAAGTCAAAAATCATATAAAACGAAAAAATCCTTCGAGCCGGATTCGAACCAGCGAACTATGGATAACCATCACAACTTCTACAGTCCACCGCTCTACCAACTGAGCTATCGAAGGTTGCCGTTGCCCTCTATTTGAAAATGTTTTTTAAGTTCAAATAAAGATTCACAGCGTCCCTGAAAGATATTTGATTTAATAACACTTTATTTGAAGTATAAATCGTATTAACAAATCATAATATACTTCGAAATTCCCAATATAAACATTCATTTTTACGAACATTCAATTTGTTAAGTTTAGTTTGGAAAAAAAATCTTTGATAGTGAGTATTCAAGCTGATTATACATTATTCGCCGTTACGTTTTTTTGCGGCTCTACAAGAACGTGACTAACGATAGAACAGGTTATTCGAATGTAGTAAAGTTTAAAAAAATGTGTTTATTTTTTTTATTTGTGTCACATTGCTATACAATATGTTATATTTTTACGGATGTTCAATATATTAGAATTTTATACAAAAATACAAAGATGATAATATGTATTGATACACAAAAATATTTAACATTGTTTCATTGCAAGTCAAAAATCATAAAAATCGAAAAAATCCTTCGAGCCGGGTTCGAACCAGCGACCTATGGATAACCATCACAACTTCTACAGTCCACCGCTCTACCAACTGAGCTATCGAAGGTTGCCGTTGCCCTCTCTTTGAAAATGTTTTTTTAAGTTCAAATAAAGATTCACAGCGTCCCTGAAAGATATTTGATTTAATTACACTTTATTTCAAGTATAAATCTTATTAACAAATCATAATATACTTCGAAATTCCCAATATAAACATACATTTTTACGAACATTCAATTTGTTAAGTTTAGTTTGGAAAAAAATTCATGATAGTGAGTATTCAAGCTGATTATACATTATCCGCCGCTACGTTTTTTTTGCGGCTCTACAAGAACGTGACTCACAACGATAGAACAGGTTATTCGAATGTAGTAAAGTTTAAAAAAATGTGGTTTTTTTTTTTATTTGTGTCACATTGCTATACAATATGTTATATTTTTACGAATGTTCCATATATTAGAATTTTATACAAAAAATGCAAAGATGATAATATGTATTGAAACACAAAAATATTTAACATTGTTTCATTGCAAGTCAAAAATCATATAAAACGAAAAAATCCTTCGAGCCGGATTCGAACCAGCGACCTATGGATAACCATCACAACTTCTACAGTCCACCGCTCTACCAACTGAGCTATCGAAGGATGCCGTTGCCTTCTATTTGAAAATGTTTTATTAAGTTCAAGTAAAGATTAACAGCGTCACTGTGAGATATTTGATTTAATTACACTTTATTTCAAGTACAAATCTTTTTAACAAATCATAACATACTTCGCAATTCTCAATATAAACATACATTTTTAGGAACATTCAATTTGTTAAGTTTAGTTTGGAAAAAAATCCTTGATAGCGATTATTCAAGCTGATTATACATTATCCGCCGTTACGTTTTTTGCGGGTCTACATAAGAACGTGGCTAACGATAGAACAGGTTATTCGAATGTAAAAAGTTAAAAAAAGTGTTAATTTTTTTCTTTGTGTCACATTGCTATACAATATGTTATATTTTTACGCATGATCAATATATTAGAATTTTATACAAAAAATGCAAAGATGATAATGTGTATTAAAACACAAAAATATTTAACATTGTTTCATTGCAAGTCAAAAATCATATAAAACGAAAAAATCCTTCGAGCCGGATTCGAACAAGCGACCTATGGATAACCATCACAACTTCTACAGTCCACCGCTCTACCAACTGAGCTATCGAAGGTTGCTTTTACCGGTCTTTGATAATGTGTTTCGAATTCAATTAAAGATTCGCAGCGTCACTGTGATTTATATTATGCAAATACACTTTATTTTGAGTATAAATCTTTCTAAAAAATCATAAAATATTACGAAATCTTTAAGATATATATATATATATTTAGGAACATTTAATTTGCTAAGTTTAGGTTTGGATAAATACTCCGATAGTGAATATGCAAACGGATTATACATAATACGTTGTTACATTTTTGCGGTTCTGTAAGAACGTGGCTAACGAAAAAACAGGTTATTCGACATGTAGTAAAGTTTTAAAAAAATGTGGTAATGTTTTTTTTTTTCTTTCACATTGCTACAATATGTTATTATATATTTACCCAAGATAAAAATATTAGAATTTTATATAAAAAATGCACAGATGATAATATCTATTTAAACACAAAAATATTTAACATTGTTTCATGGCAAGTCAAAAACCATATAAAACGAAAAAATCCTTCGAGCCGGATTCGAACCAGCGACCTATGGATAACCATCACAACTTCTACAGGTCCACCGCTGTACCAACTGAGCTATCGAAGGTTGCCGTTGCTCCCTATTTGAAAATGTTTTTTAAGTTCAAATAAAGATTCACAGCGTCCCTGTAAGATATTTGATTTAATTACACTTTGTTTCAAGTATAAATCTTATCATCAAATCATACCATACTTCGAAATTCTCAATATAAACATACATTTTTACGAACATTCAATTTGTTAAGTTTAGTTTGGAAAAAAATCCATGATAGTGAATATTCAAGCTGATTATACATTATCCGCCGTTACGTTTTTTTGCGGCTCTACAAGAACGTGACTAACGATAGAACAGGTTATTCGAATGTAGTAAAGTTTAAAAAAAATGTGTTTATTTTTTTTATTTGTGTCACATTGCTATACAATATGTTATATTTTTACGGATGTTTAATATATTAGAATTTTATACAAAAATACAAAGATGATAATATGTATTGAAACACAAAAATATTTAACATTGTTTCATTGCAAGTCAAAAATCATAAAAATCGAAAAAATCCTTCGAGCCGGATTCGAACCAGCGACCTATGGATAACCATCACAACTTCTACAGTCCACCGCTCTACCAACTGAGCTATCGAAGGTTGCCGTTGCCCTCTCTTTGAAAATGTTTTTTAGGTTCAAATAAAGATTCACAGCGTCCCTGAAAGATATTTGATTTAATTACACTTTATTTCAAGAGTAAATCTTATTAACAAATCATAATATACTTCGAAATTCCCAATATAAACATACATTTTTACGAACATTCAATTTGTTAAGTTTAGTTTGGAAAAAAATCCATGATAGTGAATATTCAAGCTGATTATACATTATCCGCCGTTACGTTTTTTTGCGGCTCTACAAGAACGTGACTAACGATAGAACAGGTTATTCGAATGTAGTAAAGTTTAAAAAAAATGTGTTTATTTTTTTTATTTGTGTCACATTGCTATACAATATGTTATTTTTTTACGGATGTTTAATATATTAGAATTTTATACAAAAATACAAAGATGATAATATGTATTGAAACACAAAAATATTTAACATTGTTTCATTGCAAGTCAAAAATCATAAAAATCGAAAAAATCCTTCGAGCCGGATTCGAACCAGCGACCTATGGATAACCATCACAACTTCTACAGTCCACCGCTCTACCAACTGAGCTATCGAAGGTTGCCGTTGCCCTCTCTTTGAAAATGTTTTTTAGGTTCAAATAAAGATTCACAGCGTCCCTGAAAGATATTTGATTTAATTACACTTTATTTCAAGAGTAAATCTTATTAACAAATCATAATATACTTCGAAATTCCCAATATAAACATACATTATTACGAACATTCAATTTGTTAAGTTTAGTTTGGAAAAAAATCCATGATAGTGAGTATTCAAACTGATTATACATTATCCGCCGCTACGTTTTTTTGCGGCTCTACAAGAACGTGACTCACAACAATAGAACAGGTTATTCGAATGTAGTAAAGTTTAAAAAAATGTGTTTATTTTTTTTATTTGTGTCACATTGCTATACAGTAGGTTATTTTTTACGGATGTTCAATATATTAGAATTTTATACAAAAAATGCAAAGATGATAATATGTATTGAAACACAAAAATATTTAACATTGTTTCATTGCAAGTCAAAAATCATATAAAACGAAAAAATCCTTCGAGCCGGATTCGAACCAGCGACCTATGGATAACCATCACAACTTCTACAGTCCACCGCTCTACCAACTGAGCTATCGAAGGTTGCTTTTACCGGTCTTTGATAATGTGTTTCGAATTCAATTAAAGATTCGCAGCGTCACTGTGATTTATATTATGCAAATACACTTTATTTTGAGTATAAATCTTTCTAATAAATCATAAAATATTACGAAATCTTTAAGATATATATATATATATATATTTAGGATCATTTAATTTGCTAAGTTTAGGTTTGGAAAAATACTCCGATAGTGAATATGCAAACGCATTATACATTATACGTTGTTACATTTTTGCGGTTCTGTAAGAACGTGGCTAACGAAAGATCAGGTTATTCGAATGTAGTAAAGTTTAAAAAAAAGTGTGGTAATGTTTTTTTTTCACATTGCTACAATATGTTATATATTTACCCAAGGATAAAAATATTAGAGTTTTATAAAAAAAAATGCACAGATGATAATATCTATTTAAACACAAAAATATTTAACATTGTTTCATGGCAAGTCAAAAATCATATAAAACGAAAAAATCCTTCGAGCCGGATTCGAACCAGCGACCTATGATAACCATCACAACTTCTACAGTCCTCCGCTCTACCAACTGAGCTATCGAAGGTTGCCGTTGCCCTCTATTTGAAAATGTTTTTTAAGTTCAAATAAAGATTCACAGCGTCCCTGTAAGATATTTGATTTAATTACACTTTATTTCAAGTATAAATCTTATCATCAAATCATACCATACTTCGAAATTCTCAATATAAACATACATTTTTACGAACATTCAATTTGTTAAGTTTAGTTTGGAAAAAAATCCATGATAGTGAATATTCAAACTGATTATACATTATCCGCCGTTACGTTTTTTTGCGGCTCTACAAGAACGTGGCTAACGATAGAACAGGTTATTCGAATGTAGTAAAGTTATAAAAAAAAGTGTTAATTGTTTTTCTTTGTGTCATATTGCTATACAATATATTATATTTTTACGAAAGTTCATTATATTAGAATTTTATACAAAAAATGCAAAGATGATAATATGTATTAAAACACAAAAATATTTAACATTGTTTCATTGCAAGTCAAAAATCATATAAAACGAAAAAATCCTTCGAGCCGGATTCGAACCAGCGACCTATGGATAACCATCACAACTTCTACAGTCCACCGCTCTACCAACTGAGCTATCGAAGGTTGCTTTTACCGGTCTTTGATAATGTGTTTCGAATTTAATTAAAGATTCGCAGCGTCACTGTGATTTATATTATGCAAATACACTTTATTTTGAGTATGAATCTTTCTAATATTTCATAAAATATTACGAAATCCTTAAGATATATATATATATATATTTAGGAACATTTAATTTGCTAAGTTTAGGTTTGGAAAAATACTCCGATAGTGAATATGCAAACGGATTATACATAATACGTTGTTACATTTTTGCGGTTCTGTAAGAACGTGGCTAACGAAAAAACAGGTTATTCGACAGTAGTAAAGTTTTAAAAAAATGTGGTAATGTTTTTTTTTTCTTTCACATTGCTACAATATGTTATTATATATTTACCCAAGATAAAAATATTAGAATTTTATATAAAAAATGCACAGATGATAATATCTATTGAAACACAAAAATATTTAACATTGTTTCATTGCAAGTCAAAAACCATAAAAATCGAAAAAATCCTTCGAGCCGGATTCGAACCAGCGACCTATGGATAACCATCACAACTTCTACAGTCCACCGCTCTACCAACTGAGCTATCGAAGGTTGCCGTTGCCCTCTCTTTGAAAATGTTTTTTAGGTTCAAATAAAGATTCACAGCGTCCCTGAAAGATATTTGATTTAATTACACTTTATTTCAAGAGTAAATCTTATTAACAAATCATAATATACTTCGAAATTCCCAATATAAACATACATTTTTACGACATTCAATTTGTTAAGTTTAGTTTGGAAAAAAATCCATGATAGTGAGTATTCAAACTGATTATACATTATCCGCCGCTACGTTTATTTGCGGCTCTACAAGAACGTGACTCACAACAATAGAACAGGTTATTCGAATGTAGTAAAGTTTAAAAAAATGTGTTTATTTTTTTTATTTGTGTCACATTGCTATACAATATGTTATATTTTTACGCATGATCAATATATTAGAATTTTATACAAAAAATGCAAAGATGATAATGTGTATTAAAACACAAAAATATTTAACATTGTTTCATTGCAAGTCAAAAATCATATAAAACGAAAAAATCCTTCGAGCCGGATTCGAACAAGCGACCTATGGATAACCATCACAACTTCTACAGTCCACCGCTCTACCAACTGAGCTATCGAAGGTTGCTTTTACCGGTCTTTGATAATGTGCTTCGAATTCAATTAAAGATTCGCAGCGTTACTGTGATTTATATTATGCAAATACACTTTATATTGAGTATAAATCTTTCTAATATTTCATAAAATATTACGAAATCTTTAAGATATATATATATATATATTTAGGAACATTTAATTTGCTAAGTTTAGGTTTGGAAAAATACTCCGATAGTGAATATGCAAACGGATTATACATAATACGTTGTTACATTTTTGCGGTTCTGTAAGAACGTGGCTAACGAAAAAACAGGTTATTCGACAGTAGTAAAGTTTTAAAAAAATGTGGTAATGTTTTTTTTTTTTCTATCACATTGCTACAATATGTTATTATATATTTACCCAAGATAAAAATATTAGAATTTTATATAAAAAATGCAGAGATGATAATATCTATTTAAACACAAAAATATTTAACATTGATTCATGGCAAGTCAAAAACCATATAAAACGAAAAAATCCTTCGAGCCGGATTCGAACCAGCGACCTATGGATAACCATCACAACTTCTACAGTCCACCGCTCTACCAACTGAGCTATCGAAGGTTGCCGTTGTCCTCTATTTGAAAATGTTTTTTAAGTTCAAGTAAAGATTCACAGCGTCCCTGTAAGATATTTGATTTAATTACACTTTATTTCAAGTATAAATCTTATCATCAAATCATACCATACTTCGAAATTCTCAATATAAACATACATTTTTACGAACATTCAATTTGTTAAGTTTAGTTTGGAAAAAAATCCATGATAGTGAATATTCAAGCTGATTATACATTATCCGCCGTTACGTTTTTTTGCGGCTCTACAAGAACGTGACTAACGATAGAACAGGTTATTCGAATGTAGTAAAGTTTAAAAAAAATGTGTTTATTTTTTTTATTTGTGTCACATTGCTATACAATATGTTATATTTTTACGGATGTTCAATATATTAGAATTTTATACAAAAATACAAAGATGATAATATGTATTGAAACACAAAAATATTTAACATTGTTTCATTGCAAGTCAAAAATCATAAAAATCGAAAAAATCCTTCGAGCCGGATTCGAACCAGCGACCTATGGATAACCATCACAACTTCTACAGTCCACCGCTCTACCAACTGAGCTATCGAAGGTTGCCGTTGCCCTCTCTTTGAAAATGTTTTTTAAGTTCAAATAAAGATTCACAGCGTACCTGTAAGATATTTGATTTAATTACACTTTATTTCAAGTATAAATCTTATCATCAAATCATACCATACTTCGAAATTCTCAATATAAACATACATTTTTACGAACATTCAATTTGTTAAGTTTAGTTTGGAAAAAAATCCATGACAGTGAATATTCAAGCTGATTATACATTATCCGCCGTTACGTTTTTTTGCGGCTCTACAAGAACGTGACTAACGATAGAACAGGTTATTCGAATGTAGTAAAGTTTATAAAAAATGTGTTTATTTTTTTTATTTGTGTCACATTGCTATACAATATGTTATATTTTTACGGATGTTCAATATATTAGAATTTTATACAAAAAATGCAAAGATGATAATATGTATTGAAACACAAAAATATTTAACATTGTTTCATTGCAAGTCAAAAATCATATAAAACGAAAAAATCCTTCGAGCCGGATTCGAACCAGCGACCTATGGATAACCATCACAACATCTACAGTCCACCGCTTTACCAACTGAGCTATCGAAGGTTGCTTGTACCGGTCTTTGATAATGTGTTTCGAATTCAATTAAAGATTCGCAGCGTCACTGTGATTTATATTATGCAAATACACTTTATTTTGAGTATAAATCTTTCTAATAAATCATAAAATATTACGAAATCTTTAAGATATATATATATATATATATATTTAGGAACATTTAATTTGCTAAGTTTAGGTTTGGAAAAATACTCCGATAGTAAATATGCAAACGGATTATACATAATACGTTGTTACATTTTTGCGGTTCTGTAAGAACGTGGCTAACGAAAGATCAGGTTATTCGACAGTAGTAAAGTTTTAAAAAAAGTGTGGTAATGTTTTTTTTTCACATTGCTACAATATGTTATTATATATTTACCCAAGATAAAAATATTAGAATTTTATATAACAAATGCACAGATGATAATATCTATTTAAACACAAAAATATTTAACATTGTTTCATGGCAAGTCAAAAATCATATAAAACGAAAAAATCCTTCGAGCCGGATTCGAACCAGCGACCTATGGATAACCATCACAACTTCTACAGTCCACCGCTCTACCAACTGAGCTATCGAAGGTTGCTTTTACCGGTCTTTGATAATGTGTTTCGAATTTAATTAAAGATTCGCAGTGTCACTGTGATTTATATTATGCAAATACACTTTATTTTGAGTATGAATCTTTCTAATATTTCATAAAATATTACGAAATCCTTAAGATATATATTTAGGAACATTTAATTTGCTAAGTTTAGGTTTGGAAAAATACTCCGATAGTGAATATGCAAACGGATTATACATAATACGTTGTTACATTTTTGCGGTTCTGTAAGAACGTGGCTAACGAAAAAACAGGTTTTTCGACAGTAGTAAAGTTTTAAAAAAATGTGGTAATGTTTTTTTTTTCTTTCACATTGCTACAATATGTTATTATATATTTACCCAAGATAAAAATATTAGAATTTTATATAAAAAATGCACAGATGATAATATCTATTTAAACACAAAAATATTTAACATTGTTTCATGGCAAGTCAAAAACCATATAAAACGAAAAAATCCTTCGAGCCGGATTCGAACCAGCGACCTATGGATAACCATCACAACTTCTACAGTCCACCGCTGTACCAACTGAGCTATCGAAGGTTGCCGTTGCTCCCTATTTGAAAATGTTTTTTAAGTTCAAATAAAA
>CH001699.1:6178-28712 GCA_000149265.1 Ciona savignyi | reverse complement strand
TGGCTTTCCCCAGGCGGCCCGGGTTCGATTCCCGGTGTAGGAAATGCTTTTTATTTGGATTCGGTTCAGAATCCTTGGTTGTCACGCGTTTGCTCGGTTAATATTTCTGACCACTGTATTTTTGCAAAGAAATCAAAATAAAACTTTAAATGAATTGTTAAATTGCAGATTTCCTACGGCCTGCACAAAAAATTAAAAACAGGATTACGTCGCCGACAGGATTCAAACCTGTGCGGGTAGAGCCCAACAGATTTCAAGTCTGTCGCCTTAACCACTCGGCCACGACGACACTGCGTATCGATTTTTGATTTTTATATATCCAGTTGACGATTGTACGATAGGGTAAAGATTTATTTTGCATAGTGGTTTCATAAGCGAGATCTTCAAGTACCTGGCGGAAAAGACGTATGCGATTCTCCGCAAATGCAATCAGCAACTAAATTTTGTTTAATGTGTAATAACTAATACTAATTTAAATTAATGCGTCAAATTATCGAAGTTGATCACTAATTTGGAAAGAAATTTATCTAAAAATTTCCAGTTAACGTCGCCGACAGGATTCGAACCTGTGCGGGAAGAGCCCAACAGATTTCTAGTCTGTCGCCTTAACCACTCGGCCACGACGACTACTATATATATAAAACTTATAAAAGAGTAACGTATTTCCAACAACAAATGGTATGTCCGTTAAATATATTTTTCATTTCACAAATGGGTGCAACTGAACAATCTTAAAGTCAGAGTAAAACGCGAAATTAACGTGTTAAATGTCAAGTGCATTTGGTGTGTGCTGAATTTCGGTTCCATGTGCCACAGTGGCGATTGTGTGCATGCGTTAAAATAGGCTTTAGGAACTGAACAACGAAACCTTCACCACTTGTTGATCGTGGTAATTCTTAATATGATAAGACCAGGTAGACACCGTAGGTGCGATGAATTTAATTTAGAATTTATCCGTGTGATGATCCTAAACAATAGTCGCATAATAAATTTCATTAGACATATCTCCTACATGGTCTAGTGGTTAGGATTCATGGCTTTCACCCAGGCGGCCCGGGTTCGATTCCCGGTGTAGGAAATGCTTTTTATTTGGATTCGGTTCAGAATCCTTGGTTGCCACGCGTTTGCTCGGTTAATATTTCTGACCACTGTATTTTTGCAAAGAAATCAAAATGAAACTTTAAATGAATTGTTAAATTTCAGATTTACTATGGCCTGCACAAAAAATTAAAAACAGGAATACGTCGCCGACAGGATTCGAACCTGTGCGGGCAGAGCCCAACAGATTTCAAGTCTGTCGCCTTAACCACTCGGCCACGACGACACTGCGTATCGATTTTTGATTTTTATATATCCAGTTGACGATTGTACGATAGGGTAAAGATTTATTTTGCATAGTGGTTTCATAAGCGAGATCTTCAAGTACCTGGCGGAAAAGACGTATGCGATTATCCGCAAATGCAATCAGCAACTAAATTTTGTTTAATGTGTAATAACTAATACTAATTTAAATTAATGCGTTAAATTATCGAAGTTGATCACTAATTTGGAAAGAAATTTATCTAAAAATTCCCAGTTAACGTCGCCGACAGGATTCGAACCTGTGCGGGCAGAGCCCAACAGATTTCTAGTCTGTCGCCTTAACCACTTGGCCACGACGACTACTATGTATAAAACTTATAAAAGAGTAACGTATTTCCAACAACAAATGGTATGTCCGTTAAATATATTTTTCATTTCACAAATGCGTGCAACTGAACAATCTTAAAGTCAGAGTAAAACGCGAAATTAACGTGTTAAATGTCAAGTGCATTTGGTGTGTGCTGAATTTCGGTTCCATGTGCCACAGTGGCGATTGTGTGCACGCGTTAAAATAGGCCTTAGAAACTGAACAACGAAACCTTCACCACTTGTTGATCGTGGTATATCTTAATATGATAAGACCAGGTAGACACCGTAGGTGTGATGAATTTAATTTAGAATTTATCCGTGTGATGATCCTAAACAAAAGTCGCATAATAAATTTCATTAGACATATCTCCTACATGGTCTAGTGGTTAGGATTCCTGGCTTTCACCCAGGCGGCCCGGGTTCGATTCCCGGTGTAGGAAATGCTTTTTATTTGTATTCGGTTCAGAATCCTTGGTTGCCACGCGTTTGCTCGGTTAATATTTCTGACCACTGTATTTTTGCAAAGAAATCAAAATGAAACTTTAAATGAATTGTTAAATTTCAGATTTACTATGGCCTGCACAAAAAATTAAAAACAGGAATACGTCGCCGACAGGATTCGATCCTGTGCGGGCAGAGCCCAACAGATTTCAAGTCTGTCGCCTTAACCACTCGGCCACGACGACACTGCGTATCGATTTTTGATTTTTATATATCCAGTTGACGATTGTACGATAGGGTAAAGATTTATTTTGCATAGTGGTTTCATAAGCGAGATCTTCAAGTACCTGGCGGAAAAGACGTATGCGATTCTCCGCAAATGCAATCAGCAACTAAATTTTGTTTAATGTGTAATAACTAATACTAATTTAAATTAATGCGTCAAATTATCGAAGTTGATCACTAATTTGGAAAGAAATTTATCTAAAAATTCCCAGTTAACGTCGCCGACAGGATTCGAATCTGTGCGGGCAGAGCCCAACAGATTTCTAGTCTGTCGCCTTAACCACTCGGCCACGACGACTACTATATATATAAAACTTATAAAAGAGTAACGTATTTCCAACAACAAATGGTATGTCCGTTAAATATATTTTTCATTTCACAAATGGGTGCAACTGAACAATCTTAAAGTCAAGAGTAAAACGCGAAATTAACGTGTTAAATGTGAAGTGCATTTGGTGTGCTCTGAATTTCGGTTCCATGTGCCACAGTGGCGATTGTGTGCACGCGTTAAAATAGGCCTTAGGAACTGAACAACGAAACCTTCACCACTTGTTGATCGTGGTAAATCTTAATATGATAAGACCAGGTAGACACCGTAGGTGCGATGAATTTAATTTAGAATCTATCCGTGTGATGATCCTAAACAATAGTCGCATAATAAATTTCATTAGACATATCTCCTACATGGTCTAGTGGTTAGGATTCCTGGCTTTCACCCAGGCGGCCCAGGTTCGATTCCCGGTGTAGGACATGCTTTTTATTTGGATTCGGTTCAGAATCCTTGGTGTGCCACGCGTTTGCTCGGTTAATATTTCTGACCACTGTATTTTTGCAAAGAAATCAAAATGAAACTTTAAATGCATTGTTAAATTGCAGATTTACTACGGCCTGCACAAAAAATTAAAAACAGGCTTACGTCGCCGACAAGATTCGAACTTGTGCGGGCAGAGCCCAACAGATTTCAAGTCTGTCGCCTTAACCACTCGGCCACGACGCCTACTATATCTAAAACTTATAAAAGAGTAACGTATTTCCAACAACAAATGGTATGTTCGTTAAATATATTTTTCATTTCACAAATTGGTGCAACTGAACAATCTTAAAGTCAGAGTAAAACGCGAAATTAACGTGTTAAATGTCAAGTGTATTTGGTGTGTGCTGAATTTTGGTTTCATGTGCCACATTGGCGATTGTGTGCACGCGTTAAAATAGGCCTTAGGAACTAAACAACGAAACCTTCACCACTTGTTGATCGTGGTATATCTTAATATGATAAGACCAGGTAGACACCGTAGGTGCGATGAATTTAATTTAGAATCTATCCGTGTGATGATCCTAAACAATAGTCGCATAATAAATTTCATTAGACATATCTCCTACATGGTCTAGTGGTTAGGATTCCTGGCTTTCACCCAGGCGGCCCGGGTTCGATTCCCGGTGTAGGACATGCTTTTTATTTGGATTCGGTTCAGAATCCTTGGTTGCCACGCGTTTGCTCGGTTAATATTTCTGACCACTGTATTTTTGCAAAGAAATCAAAATGAAACTTTAAATGAATTGTTAAATTTCAGATTTACTATGGCCTGCACAAAAAATTAAAATCAGGATTACGTCGCCGACAGGATTCGAACCTGTGCGGGCAGAGCCCAACAGATTTCAAGTCTGTCGCCTTAACCACTCGGCCACGACGACACTGCGTATCGATTTTTGATTTTTATATATCCAGTTGACGATTGTACGATAGGGTAAAGATTTATTTTGCATAGTGGTTTCATTAGCGAGATCTTCAAGTACCTGGCGGAAAAGACGTATGCGATTATCCGCAAATGCAATCAGCAACTAAATTTTGTTTAATGTGTAATAACTAATACTAATTTAAATTAATGCGTTAAATTATCGAAGTTGATCACTAATTTGGAAAGAAATTTATCTAAAAATGCCCATTTAACGTCGCCGACAGGATTCGAACCTGTGCGGGCAGAGCCCAACAGATTTCTAGTCTGTCGCCTTAATCACTCGGCCACGACGACTACTATATATAAAACTTATAAAAGAGTAACGTATTTCCAACAACAAATGGTATGTCCATTAAATATATTTTTCATTTCACAAATGCGTGCAACTGAACAATATTAAAGTTAGAGTAAAACGCGAAATTAACGTGTTAAATGTCAAGTGCATTTGGTGTGTGCTGAATTTCGGTTCCATGTGCCACAGTGGCGATTGTGTGCACGCGTTAAAATAGGCCTTAGGAACTAAACAACGAAACCTTCACCACTTGTTGATCGTGGTATATCTTAATATGATAAAACCAGGTAGACACCGTAGGTGCGATGAATTTAATTTAGAATCTATCCGTGTGATGATCCTAAACAATAGTCGCATAATAAATTTCATTAGACATATCTCCTACATGGTCTAGTGCAGCGTTTCCCAACCTTTTTTGGTCGCGGACTATTTCCTTACCAGAGAAAGTCTTTGCGGACTCAAAGTGCATTAATTTTCAATTAGCGTAAGTCAAAAGTTTAGTTTACCTGTAATATGTGCATACAATTCACTACGACAAACTTAAAATTATCATGAGTTACAATGTCTCGTTTATAAAAACATATCACTGCTGTTTATAACGATCAAAAACAAATAAAAGTTTTGCAAACTGTTGATGTGCTTGCGGACTCATTTAAACCTTCCACGGACTCATTTGAGACCGTGGACTCGGGTTGGGAAACACTGGTCTAGTGGTTAGGATTCCTGGCTTTCACCCAGGCGGCCCGGGTTCGATTCCCGGTGTAGGAAATGCTTTTTATTTGGATTCGGTTCAGAATCCTTGGTTGCCACGCGTTTGCTCGTTTAATATTTCTGACCACTGTATTTTTGCAAAGAAATCAAAATGAATCTTTAAATGAATTGTTAAATTGCAGATTTACTACGGCCTGCACAAAAAATTAAAAACAGGATTACGTCGCCGACAGGATTCGAACCTGTGCGGGCAGAGCCCAACAGATTTCAAATCTGTCGCCTTAACCACTCGGCCACGACGACAGTGGCTATCCATTTTTGATTTGGATATATCCAGTTGACGATTGTACGATAGGGTAAAGATTTATTTTGCATAGTGGTTTCATTAGCGAGATCTTCAAGTACCTGGCGGAAAAGACGTATGCGATTCTCCACAAATGCAATCAGCAACTAAATTTTGTTTAATGTGTAATAACTAATACTAATTTAAATTAATGCGTCAAATTATCGAAGTTGATCACTAATTTGGAAAGAAATTTATCTAAAAATTCCCAGTTAACGTCGCCGACAGAATTCGAACCTGTGCGGGCAGAGCCCAACAGATTTCTAGTCTTTCGCCTTAACCACTCGACCACGACGACTACTGTAAATAAATCTTATTAAAGAGTAACGTATTTCCAACAACAAATGGTATGTCCGTTAAATATATTTTTCATTTCACAAATGCGTGCAACTGAACAATATTAAAGTCAGAGTAAAACGCGAAATTAACGTGTTAAATGTCAAGTGCATTTGGTGTGTGCTGAATTTCGGTTCCATGTGCAACAGTGGCGATTGTGTGCACGCGTTAAAATAGGCCTTAGGAACTGAACAACGAAACCTTCACCACTTGTTGATCGTGGTATATCTTAATATGATAAGACCAGGTAGACACCGTAGGTGCGATGAATTTAATTTAGAATCTATCCGTGTGATGAACCTAAACAATAGTCGCATAATAAATTTCATTAGACATATCTCCTACATGGTCCAGTGGTTAGGATTCCTGGCTTTCACCCAGGCGGCCCGGGTTCGATTCCCGGTGTAGGAAATGCTTTTTATTTGGATTCGGTTCAGAATCCTTGGTTGCCACGCGTTTGCTCGGTTAATATTTCTGACCACTGTATTTTTGCAAAGAAATCAAAATGAAACTTTAAATGCATTGTTAAATTGAGATTTACTACGGCCTGCACAAAAAATTAAAAACAGGATTACGTCTCCGACAAGATTCGAACTTGTGCGGGCAGAGCCCAACAGATTTCAAGTCTGTCGCCTTAACCACTCGGCCACGAAGACAGTGGCAATCCATTTTTGATTTGGATATATCCAGTTGACGATTGTACGAAAGGGTAAATATTTATTTTGCATAGTGGTTTCATTAGCGAGATCTTCAAGTACCTGGCGGAAAAGACGTATGCGATTATCCGCAAATGCAATCAGCAACTAAATTTTGTTTAATGTGTAATAACTAATACTAATTTAAATTAATGCGTTAAATTATCGAAGTTGATCACTAATTTGGAAAGAAATTTATCTAAAAATTCCCAGTTAACGTCGCCGACAGGATTCGAACCTGTGCGGGCAGAGCCCAACAGATTTCTAGTCTGTCGCCTTAACCACTTGGCCACGACGACTACTATGTATAAAACTTATAAAAGAGTAACGTATTTCCAACAACAAATGGTATGTCCGTTAAATATATTTTTCATTTCACAAATGCGTGCAACTGAACAATCTTAAAGTCAGAGTAAAACGCGAAATTAACGTGTTAAATGTCAAGTGCATTTGGTGTGTGCTGAATTTCGGTTCCATGTGCCACAGTGGCGATTGTGTGCACGCGTTAAAATAGGCCTTAGAAACTGAACAACGAAACCTTCACCACTTGTTGATCGTGGTATATCTTAATATGATAAGACCAGGTAGACACCGTAGGTGTGATGAATTTAATTTAGAATTTATCCGTGTGATGATCCTAAACAAAAGTCGCATAATAAATTTCATTAGACACTATCTCCTACATGGTCTAGTGGTTAGGATTCCTGGCTTTCACCCAGGCGGCCCGGGTTCGATTCCCGGTGTAGGAAATGCTTTTTATTTGTATTCGGTTCAGAATCCTTGGTTGCCACGCGTTTGCTCGGTTAATATTTCTGACCACTGTATTTTTGCAAAGAAATCAAAATGAAACTTTAAATGAATTGTTAAATTTCAGATTTACTATGGCCTGCACAAAAAATTAAAAACAGGAATACGTCGCCGACAGGATTCGATCCTGTGCGGGCAGAGCCCAACAGATTTCAAGTCTGTCGCCTTAACCACTCGGCCACGACGACACTGCGTATCGATTTTTGATTTTTATATATCCAGTTGACGATTGTACGATAGGGTAAAGATTTATTTTGCATAGTGGTTTCATAAGCGAGATCTTCAAGTACCTGGCGCGAAAAGACGTATGCGATTCTCCACAAATGCAATCAGCAACTAAATTTTGTTTAATGTGTAATAACTAATACTAATTTAAATTAATGCGTCAAATTATCGAAGTTGATCACTAATTTGGAAAGAAATTTATCTAAAAATTCCCAGTTAACGTCGCCGACAGGATTCGAATCTGTGCGGGCAGAGCCCAACAGATTTCTAGTCTGTCGCCTTAACCACTCGGCCACGACGACTACTATATATATAAAACTTATAAAAGAGTAACGTATTTCCAACAACAAATGGTATGTCCGTTAAATATATTTTTCATTTCACAAATGGGTGCAACTGAACAATCTTAAAGTCAAGAGTAAAACGCGAAATTAACGTGTTAAATGTGAAGTGCATTTGGTGTGCTCTGAATTTCGGTTCCATGTGCCACAGTGGCGATTGTGTGCACGCGTTAAAATAGGCCTTAGGAACTGAACAACGAAACCTTCACCACTTGTTGATCGTGGTAAATCTTAATATGATAAGACCAGGTAGACACCGTAGGTGCGATGAATTTAATTTAGAATCTATCCGTGTGATGATCCTAAACAATAGTCGCATAATAAATTTCATTAGACATATCTCCTACATGGTCTAGTGGTTAGGATTCCTGGCTTTCACCCAGGCGGCCCAGGTTCGATTCCCGGTGTAGGACATGCTTTTTATTTGGATTCGGTTCAGAATCCTTGGTTGCCACGCGTTTGCTCGGTTAATATTTCTGACCACTGTATTTTTGCAAAGAAATCAAAATGAAACTTTAAATGCATTGTTAAATTGCAGATTTACTACGGCCTGCACAAAAAATTAAAAACAGGCTTACGTCGCCGACAAGATTCGAACTTGTGCGGGCAGAGCCCAACAGATTTCAAGTCTGTCGCCTTAACCACTCGGCCACGACGCCTACTATATCTAAAACTTATAAAAGAGTAACGTATTTCCAACAACAAATGGTATGTTCGTTAAATATATTTTTCATTTCACAAATTGGTGCAACTGAACAATCTTAAAGTCAGAGTAAAACGCGAAATTAACGTGTTAAATGTCAAGTGTATTTGGTGTGTGCTTAATTTTGGTTTCATGTGCCACATTGGCGATTGTGTGCACGCGTTAAAATAGGCCTTAGGAACTAAACAACGAAACCTTCACCACTTGTTGATCGTGGTATATCTTAATATGATAAGACCAGGTAGACACCGTAGGTGCGATGAATTTAATTTAGAATCTATCCGTGTGATGATCCTAAACAATAGTCGCATAATAAATTTCATTAGACATATCTCCTACATGGTCTAGTGGTTAGGATTCCTGGCTTTCACCCAGGCGGCCCGGGTTCGATTCCCGGTGTAGGAATTGCTTTTTATTTGGATTCGGTTTAGAATCCTTGGTTGCCACGCGTTTACTCGGTTAATATTTCTGACCACTGTATTTTTGCAAAGAAATCAAAATGAAACTTTAAATGAATTGTTAAATTTCAGATTTACTATGGCCTGCACAAAAAATTAAAAACAGGATTACGTCGCCGACAGGATTCGAACCTATGCGGGCAGAGCCCAACAGATTTCAAGTCTGTCGCCTTAACCACTCGGCCACGACGACACTGCGTATCGATTTTTGATTTTTATATATCCAGTTGACGATTGTACGATAGGGTAAAGATTTATTTTGCATAGTGGTTTCATTAGCGAGATCTTCAAGTACCTGGCGGAAAAGACGTATGCGATTATCCGCAAATGCAATCAGCAACTAAATTTTGTTTAATGTGTAATAACTAATACTAATTTAAATTAATGCGTTAAATTATCGAAGTTGATCACTAATTTGGAAAGAAATTTATATAAAAATGCCCAGTTAACGTCGCCGACAGGATTCGAACCTGTGCGGGCAGAGCCCAACAGATTTCTAGTCTGTCGCCTTAATCACTCGGCCACGACGACTACTATATATAAAACTTATAAAAGAGTAACGTATTTCCAACAACAAATGGTATGTCCATTAAATATATTTTTCATTTCACAAATGCGTGCAACTGAACAATATTAAAGTTAGAGTAAAACGCGAAATTAACGTGTTAAATGTCAAGTGCATTGTGGTGTGTGCTGAATTTCGGTTCCATGTGCCACAGTGGCGATTGTGTGCACGCGTTAAAATAGGCCTTAGGAACTAAACAACGAAACCTTCACCACTTGTTGATCGTGGTATATCTTAATATGATAAGACCAGGTAGACACCGTAGGTGCGATGAATTTAATATAGAATCTATCCGTGTGATGAACCTAAACAATAGTCGCATAATAAATTTCATTAGACATATCTCCTACATGGTCTAGTGGTTAGGATTCCTGGCTTTCACCCAGGCGGCCCGGGTTCGATTCCCGGTGTAGGAATTGCTTTTTATTTGGATTCGGTTCAGAATCCTTGGTTGCCACGCGTTTGCTCGGTTAATATTTCTGACCACTGTATTTTTGCAAAGAAATCAAAATGAAACTTTAAATGCATTGTTAAATTGCAGATTTACTACGGCCTGCACAAAAAATTAAAAACAGGATTACGTCGCCGACAAGATTCGAACTTCTGCGGGCAGAACCCAACAGTTTTCAAGTCTGTCGCCTTAACCACTCGGCCACGACGCCTACTATATCTAAAACTTATAAAAGAGTAACGTATTTCCAACAACAAATGGTATGTTCGTTAAATATATTTTTCATTTCACAAATGGGTGCAACTGAACAATCTTAAAGTCAGAGTAAAACGCGAAATTAACGTGTTAAATGTCAAGTGTATTTGGTGTGTGCTGAATTTTGGTTTCATGTGCCACATTGGCGATTGTGTGCACGCGTTAAAATAGGCCTTAGGAACTAAACAACGAAACCTTCACCACTTGTTGATCGTGGTATATCTTAATATGATAAGACCAGGTAGACACCGTAGGTGCGATGAATTTAATTTAGAATCTATCCGTGTGATGATCCTAAACAATAGTCGCATAATAAATTTCATTAGACATATCTCCTACATGGTCTAGTGGTTAGGATTCCTGGCTTTCACCCAGGCGGCCCGGGTTCGATTCCCGGTGTAGGAATTGCTTTTTATTTGGATTCGGTTTAGAATCCTTGGTTGCCACGCGTTTACTCGGTTAATATTTCTGACCACTGTATTTTTGCAAAGAAATCAAAATGAAACTTTAAATGAATTGTTAAATTTCAGATTTACTATGGCCTGCACAAAAAATTAAAAACAGGATTACGTCGCCGACAGGATTCGAACCTATGCGGGCAGAGCCCAACAGATTTCAAGTCTGTCGCCTTAACCACTCGGCCACGACGACACTGCGTATCGATTTTTGATTTTTATATATCCAGTTGACGATTGTACGATAGGGTAAAGATTTATTTTGCATAGTGGTTTCATTAGCGAGATCTTCAAGTACCTGGCGGAAAAGACGTATGCGATTATCCGCAAATGCAATCAGCAACTAAATTTTGTTTAATGTGTAATAACTAATACTAATTTAAATTAATGCGTTAAATTATCGAAGTTGATCACTAATTTGGAAAGAAATTTATATAAAAATGCCCAGTTAACGTCGCCGACAGGATTCGAACCTGTGCGGGCAGAGCCCAACAGATTTCTAGTCTGTCGCCTTAATCACTCGGCCACGACGACTACTATATATAAAACTTATAAAAGAGTAACGTATTTCCAACAACAAAGGTATGTCCGTTAAATATATTTTTCATTTCACAAATGCGTGCAACTGAACAATATTAAAGTCAGAGTAAAACGCGAAATTAACGTGTTAAATGCCAAGTGCATTTGGTGTGTGCTGAATTTCGGTTCCATGTGCCACAGTGGCGATTGTGTGCACGCGTTAAAATAGGCCTTAGGAACTGAACAACGAAACCTTCACCACTTGTTGATCGTGGTATATCTTAATATGATAAGACCAGATAGACACCGTAGGTGCGATGAATTTAATTTAGAATCTATCCGTGTGATGATCCTAAACAATAGTCGCATAATAAATTTCATTAGACATATCTCCTACATGGTCTAGTGGTTAGGGTTCCTGGCTTTCACCCAGGCGGCCCGGGTTCGATTCCCGGTGTAGGAAATGCTTTTTATTTGGATTCGGTTCAGAATCCTTGGTTGCCAAGCGTTTGCTCGGTTAATATTTCTGACCACTGTATTTTTGCAAAGAAATCAAAATAAAACTTTAAATGCATTGTTAAATTGCAGATTTACTACGGCCTGCACAAAAAATTAAAAACAGGATTACGTCGCCGACAGGATTCAAACCTGTGCGGGTTGAGCACAACAGATTTCAAGTCTGTCGCCTTAACCACTCGGCCACGACGACTACTATATCTAAAACTTATAAAAGAGTAACGTATTTCCAACAACAAATGGTATGTCCGTTAAATATATTTTTCATTTCACAAATGCGTGCAACTGAACAATATTAAAGTCAGAGTAAAACGCGAAATTAACGTGTTAAATGTCAAGTGCATTTGGTGTGTGCTGAATTTCGGTTCCATGTGCAACAGTGGCGATTGTGTGCACGCGTTAAAATAGGCCTTAGGAACTGAACAACGAAACCTTCACCACTTGTTGATCGTGGTATATCTTAATATGATAAGACCAGGTAGACACCGTAGGTGCGATGAATTTAATTTAGAATCTATCCGTGTGATGAACCTAAACAATAGTCGCATAATAAATTTCATTAGACATATCTCCTACATGGTCTAGTGCAGGGATGTCCAACCTGCGGCCCGCGGGCCGCAGTGCGGCCCACCTGAGATTTTTGTGCGGCCCGCTAGTCATTTTTACTCCAAGTAGTATTTTGAATTTTAAATCTTGGCCTAATTCAAATGTATCAGTCAGCTTTTAGGGACGCAGTAAACATCAAAACTGCAGAAAGAAACCGACGGACGACAAATACTTATCTCATTGACTTTGTATTGCAGAAATAAGTTTTTGTTTCTTTCTATATGTGTGTTATTTGTTCCTTTTTTTAAATATGAAATTAATGGCTTTTAATTGTTTCTTTATGTACCCATTCAGGGTTGGAATTAAGTGATCGCAAATCGATATTCGCTAACCGTTTTCTAAAGTTCGCGAATTACAAAATTTAACAAAATCGCGAAAATATAAATTACCGGTACTGATTTCGCGCACTTTTAATAATAAATCCTCAACACGTTAAAATAACATTGTTTGCCTTCAACATAACATTATTTATTTACCTTGGCTTTAGTTTGCATTATTGGCGTATAATAAGCATTGCTATCACAAGGGAATAATCGCCATTATGCGTTAATATTCCTCGATTCCTTTATTTATGATTGGCTAGATGCGACACACCCCTTTTGAATTTACTAGAATGCATTTTATCATTACTGTACTACTAAATAACGGTAATGTCTGTTTTATAAAATGAATATCTTTCTGGTTGTTTAAGGCAATTTATCATAACCAAATTTTTTTTCGCGCATTTCGCAAATCATTTCAAAACCATTAATTCGAACCCTGCCATTTTTATTTAAATTTAATAGGTTTTGCGGCCCATTGAATTATTTTAAGTCGACAATGCGGCCCACTACAATAAAAGGTTGGACATACCCTGGTCTAGTGGTTAGGATTCCTGGCTTTCACCCAGGCGGCCCGGGTTCGATTCCCGGTGTAGGAATTGCTTTTTATTTGGATTCGGTTCAGAATCCTTGGTTGCCACGCGTTTGCTCGGTTAATATTTCTGACCACTGTATTTTTGCAAAGAAATCAAAATGAAACTTTAAATGCATTGTTAAATTGCAGATTTACTACGGCTTGCACAAAAAATTAAAAACAGGATTACGTCGCCGACAAGATTCGATTACTTGTGCGGGCAGAGCCCAACAGATTTCAAGTCTGTCGCCTTAACCACTCGGCCACGACGCCTACTATATCTAAAACTTATAAAAGAGTAACGTATTTCCAACCAACAAATGGGTATGTTCGTTAAATATATTTTTCATTTCACAAATGGGTGCAACTGAACAATCTTAAAGTCAGAGTAAAACGCGAAATTAACGTGTTAAATGTCAAGTGTATTTGGTGTGTGCTGAATTTTGGTTTCATGTGCAACAGTGGCGATTGTGTGCACGCGTTAAAATAGGCCTTAGGAACTAAACAACGAAACCTTCACCACTTGTTGATCGTGGTATATCTTAATATGATAAGACCAGGTAGACACCGTAGGTGCGATGAATTTAATTTAGAATCTATCCGTGTGATGATCCTCAAACAATAGTCGCATAATAAATTTCATTAGACATATCTCCTACATGGTCTAGTGGTTAGGATTCCTGGATTTCACCCAGGCGGCCCCGGGTTCGATTCCCGGTGTAGGAAATGCTTTTTATTTGGATTCGGTTTAGAATCCTTGGTTGCCACGCGTTTGCTCGTTTAATATTTCTGACCACTGTATTTTTGCAAAGAAATCAAAATGAAACTTTAAATGCATTGTTAAATTGCAGATTTACTACGGCCTGCACAAAAAATTAAAAGCAGGATTACGTCGCCGACAGGATTCGAACCGGTGCGGGCAGAGCCTAACAGGTTTCAAGTCTGTCGCCTTAACCATTCGGCCACGACGACACTGCGTATCGATTTTTGATTTTTATATATCCAGTTGACGATTGTACGATAGGGTAAAGATTTATTTTGCATAGTGGTTTCATTAGCGAGATCTTCAAGTACCTGGCGGAAAAGACGTATGCGATTCTCCGCAAATGCAATCAGCAACTAAATTTTGTTTAATGTGTAATAACTAATACTAATTTAAATTAATGCGTCAAATTATCGAAGTTGATCACTAATTTGGAAAGAAATTGATCTAAAAATTCCCAGTTAACGTCGCCGACAGAATTCGAAACTGTGCGGGCAGAGCCCAACAGATTTCTAGTCTGTCGCCTTAACCACTCGACCACGACGACTACTGTATATAAAACTTATTAAAGAGTAACGTATTTCCAACAACAAATGGTATGACCGTTAAATATATTTTTCATTTCACAAATGCGTGCAACTGAACAATATTAAAGTCAGAGTAAAACGCGAAATTAACGTGTTAAATGTCAAGTGCATTTGGTGTGTGCTGAATTTCGGTTCCATGTGCCACAGTGGCGATTGTGTGCACGCGTTAAAATAGGCCTTAGGAACTGAACAACGAAACCTTTACCACTTGTTGATCGTGGTATATCTTAATATGATAAGACCAGGTAGACACCGTAGTTGCGATGAATTTAATTTAGAATCTATCCGTGTGATGAACCTAAACAATAGTCAAATAATAAATTTCATTAGACATATCTCCTAGATGGTCTAGTGCTTAGGATACCTGGCTTTCACCCAGGCGGCCCGGGTTCGATTCCCGGTGTATGAAATGCTTTTTATTTGGATTTGGTTCAAGAATCCTTGGTTGCCACGCGTTTGCTCGGTTAATATTTCTGACCACTGTATTTTTGCAAAGAAATCAAAATGAAACTTTAAATGCATTGTTAAATTGCAGATTTACTACGGCCTGCACAAAAAATTAAAAACAGGCTTACGTCGCCGACAAGATTCGAACTTGTGCGGGCAGAGCCCAACAGATTTCAAGGTCTGTCCGCCTTAACCACTCGGCCACGACGCCTACTATATCTAAAACTTATAAAAGAGTAACGTATTTCCAACAACAAATGGTATGTTCGTTAAATATATTTTTCATTTCACAAATGGGTGCAACTGAACAATCTTAAAGTCAGAGTAAAACGCGAAATTAACGTGTTAAATGTCAAGTGTATTTGGTGTGTGCTGAATTTTGGTTTCATGTGCCACATTGGCGATTGTGTGCACGCGTTAAAATAGGCCTTAGGAACTAAACAACGAAACCTTCACCACTTGTTGATCGTGGTATATCTTAATATGATAAGACCAGGTAGACACCGTAGGTGCGATGAATTTAATTTAGAATCTATCCGTGTGATGATCCTAAACAATAGTCGCATAATAAATTTCATTAGACATATCTCCTACATGGTCTAGTGGTTAGGATTCCTGGCTTTCACCCAGGCGGCCCGGGTTCGATTCCCGGGTGTAGGAAATGGCTTTTTATTTGGATTCGGTTCAGAATCCTTGGTTGCCACGCGTTTGCTCGGTTAATATTTCTGACCACTGTATTTTTGCAAAGAAATCAAAATGAAACTTTAAATGAATTGTTAAATTTCAGATTTACTATGGCCTGCACAAAAAATTAAAAACAGGATTACGTCGCCGACAGGATTCGAACCTGTGCGGGCAGAGCCCAACAGATTTCAAGTCTGTCGCCTTAACCACTCGGCCACGACGACACTGCGTATCGATTGTTTGATTTTTATATATCCAGTTGACGATTGTACGATAGGGTAAAGATTTATTTTGCGTAGTGGTTTCATAAGCGAGATCTTCAAGTACCTGGCGGAAAAGACGTATGCGATTCTCCGCAAATGCAATCGAAGCAACTAAATTTTGTTTAATGTGTAATAACTAATACTAATTTAAATTAATGCGTCAAATTATCGAAATTGATCACTAATTTGGAAATAAATTTATCTAAAAATTCCCAGTTAACGTCGCCGACAGGATTCGAACCTGTGCGGGCAGAGCCCAACAGATTTCTAGTCTGTCGCCTTAACCACTCGGCCACGACGACTACTATTAATATAACACTTATAAAAGAGTAACGTATTTTCAACAACAAATGGTATGTCCGTTAAATATATTTTTCATTTCACAAATGCGTGCAACTGAACAATATTAAAGTCAGAGTAAAACGCGAAAATTAACGTGTTAAATGCCAAGTGCATTTGGTGTGTGCTGAATTTCGGTTCCATGTGCCACAGTGGCGATTGTGTGCACGCGTTAAAATAGGCCTTAGGAACTGAACAACGAAACCCTTTCACCACTTGTTGATCGTGGTATATCTTAATATGATAAGACCAGATAGACACCGTAGGTGCGATGAATTTAATTTAGAATCTATCCCGTGTGATGATCCTAAACAATAGTCGCATAATAAATTTCATTAGACATATCTCCTACATGGTCTAGTGGTTAGGGTTCCTGGCTTTCACCCAGGCGGCCCGGGTTCGATTCCCGGTGTAGGAAATGCTTTTTATTTGGATTCGGTTCAGAATCCTTGGTTGCCAAGCGTTTGCTCGGTTAATATTTCTGACCACTGTATTTTTGCAAAGAAATCAAAATAAAACTTTAAATGCATTGTTAAATTGCAGATTTACTACGGCCTGCACAAAAAATTAAAAACAGGATTACGTCGCCGACAGGATTCAAACCTGTGCGGGTTGAGCACAACAGATTTCAAGTCTGTCGCCTTAACCACTCGGCCACGACGACTACTATATCTAAAACTTATAAAAGAGTAACGTATTTCCAACAACAAATGGTATGTCCGTTAAATATATTTTTCATTTCACAAATGCGTGCAACTGAACAATATTAAAGTCAGAGTAAAACGCGAAATTAACGTGTTAAATGTCAAGTGCATTTGGTGTGTGCTGAATTTCGGTTCCATGTGCAACAGTGGCGATTGTGTCCACGCGTTAAAATAGGCCTTAGGAACTGAACAACGAAACCTTCACCACTTGTTGATCGTGGTATATCTTAATATGATAAGACCAGGTAGACACCGTAGGTGCGATGAATTTAATTTAGAATCTATCCGTGTGATGATCCTAAACAATAGTCTCATAATAAATTTCTTTAGACATATCTCCTACATGTTCTAGTGGTTAGGATTCCTGGCTTTCACCCAGGCGGCCCGGGTTACATTCCCGGTGTAGGAAATGCTTTGTATTTGGATTCGGTTCAGAATCCTTGGTTGCCACGCGTTTGCTCGGTTAATATTTCTGACCACTGTATTTTTGCAAAGAAATCAAAATAAAACTTTAAATGCATTGTTAAATTGCAGATTTCCTACGGCCTGCACAAAAAAATAAAAACAGGATTACGTCGCCGACAGGATTCAAACCTGTGCGGGCAGAGCTGAACAGATTTCAAGTCTGTCGCTTTAACTACTCGTCGACGACGACACTGCGTATCGATTTTCGATTTTTATATATCCAGTTGACGATTGTACGATAGGGTAAAGATTTATTTTGCATAGTGGTTTCATAAGCGAGATCTTCAAGTACCTGGCGGAAAAGACGTATGCGATTCTCCGCAAATGCAATCAGCAACTAAATTTTGTTTAATGTGTAATAACTAATACTAATTTAAATTAATGCGTCAAATTATCGAAGTTGATCACTAATTTGGAAAGAAATTTATCTAAAAATTCCCAGTTAACGTCGCCGACAGGAGTCGAACCTGTGCGGGGAGAGCCCAACAGATTTCTAGTCTGTCGCCTTAACCACTCGGCCACGACGACTACTATATATATAAAACTTATAAAAGAGTAACGTATTTCCAACAACAAATGGTATGTCCGTTAAATATATTTTTCATTTCACAAATGGGTGCAACTGAACAATCTTAAAGTCAGAGTAAAACGCGAAATTAACAAGTTAAATGTCAAGTACATTTGGTGTGTGCTGAATTTCGGTTCCATGTGTCACAGTGGCGATTGTGTGCACGCGTTAAAATAGGCTTTAGGAACTGAACAACGAAACCTTCACCACTTGTTGATTGTGGTAAATCTTAATATGATAAGACCAGGTAGACACCGTAGGTGCGATGAATTTAATTTAGAATCTATCCGTGTGATGATCCTAAACAATAGTCGCATAATAAATTTCATTAGACATATCTCCTACATGGTCTAGTGGTTAGGAATTATGGCTTTCACCCAGGCGGCCCGGGTTCGATTCCCGGTGTAGGAAATGCTTTTTATTTGGATTCGGTTCAGAATCCTTGGTTGCCACGCGTTTGCTCGGTTAATATTTCTGACCACTGTATTTTTGCAAAGAAATCAAAATGAAACTTTAAATGAATTGTTAAATTTCAGATTTACTATGGCCTGCACAAAAAATTAAAAACAGGATTACGTCGCCGACAGGATTCGAACCCGTGCGGGCAGAGCCCAACAGATTTCAAGTCTGTCGCCTTAACCACTCGGCCACGACGACACTGCGTATCGATTTTTGATTTTTATATATCCAGTTGACGATTGTACGATAGGGTAAAGATTTATTTTGCGTAGTGGTTTCATAAGCGAGATCTTCAAGTACCTGGCGGAAAAGACGTATGCGATTCTCCGCAAATGCAATCAGCAACTAAATTTTGTTTAATGTGTAATAACTAATACTAATTTAAATTAATGCGTCAAATTATCGAAGTTGATCACTAATTTGGAAATAAATTTATCTAAAAATTCCCAGTTAACGTCGCCGACAGGATTCGAACCTGTGCGGGCAGAGCCCAACAGATTTCTAGTCTGTCGCCTTAACCACTCGGCCACGACGACTACTATTAATATAACACTTATAAAAGAGTAACGTATTTTCAACAACAAATGGTATGTCCGTTAAATATATTTTTCATTTCACAAATGCGTGCAACTGAACAATATTAAAGTCAGAGTAAAACGCGAAATTAACGTGTTAAATGCCAAGTGCATTTGGTGTGTGCTGAATTTCGGTTCCATGTGCCACAGTGGCGATTGTGTGCACGCGTTAAAATAGGCCTTAGGAACTGAACAACGAAACCTTCACCACTTGTTGATCGTGGTATATCTTAATATGATAAGACCAGGTAGACACCGTAGGTGCGATGAATTTAATTTAGAATCTATCCGTGTGATGATCCTAAACAATAGTCGCATAATAAATTTCATTAGACATATCTCCTACATGGTCTAGTGGTTAGGGTTCCTGGCTTTCACCCAGGCGGCCCGGGTTCGATTCCCGGTGTAGGAAATGCTTTTTATTTGGATTCGGTTCAGAATCCTTGGTTGCCAAGCGTTTGCTCGGTTAATATTTCTGACCACTGTATTTTTGCCAATGAAATCAAAATAAAACTTTAAATGCATTGTTAAATTGCAGATTTACTACGGCCTGCACAAAAAATTAAAAACAGGATTACGTCGCCGACAGGATTCAAACCTGTGCGGGTTGAGCACAACAGATTTCAAGACTGTCGCCTTAACCACTCGGCCACGACGACTACTATATCTAAAACTTATAAAAGAGTAACGTATTTCCAACAACAAATGGTATGTCCGTTAAATATATTTTTCATTTCACAAATGCGTGCAACTGAACAATATTAAAGTCAGAGTAAAACGCGAAATTAACGTGTTAAATGTCAAGTGCATTTGGTGTGTGCTGAATTTCGGTTCATGTGCACAGTGGCGATTGTGTCCACGCGTTAAAATAGGCCTTACGAACTGAACAACGAAACCTTCACCACTTGTTGATCGTGGTATATCTTAATATGATAAGACCAGGTAGACACCGTAGGTGCGATGAATTTAATTTAGAATCTATCCGTGTGATGATCCTAAACAATAGTCGCATAATAAATTTCTTTAGACATATCTCCTACATGTTCTAGTGGTTAGGATTCCTGGCTTTCACCCAGGCGGCCCGGGTTCGATTCCCGGTGTAGGAAATGCTTTTTATTTGGATTCGGTTCAAAATCCTTGGTTGCCACGCGTTTGCTCGGTTAATATTTCTGACCACTGTATTTTTGCAAAGAAATCAAAATGAAACTTTAAATGCATTGTTAAATTGCAGATTTACTACGGCCTGCACAAAAAATTAAAAACAGGATTACGTCGCCGACAGGATTCTAACCTGTGCGGGCAGAGCCCAACAGATTTCAAGTCTGTCGCCTTAACCACTCGGCCACGACGACACTGCGTATCGATTTTTGATTTTTATATATCCAGTTGACGATTGTACGATAGGGTAAAGATTTATTTTGCATAGTGGTTTCATTAGCGAGATCTTCAAGTACCTGGCGGAAAAGACGTATGCGATTCTCCGCAAATGCAATCAGCAACTAAATTTTGTTTAATGTGTAATAACTAATACTAATTTAAATTAATGCGTCAAATTATCGAAGTTGATCACTAATTTGGAAAGAAATTTATCTAAAAATTCCCAGTTAACGTCGCCGACAGGATTCGAACCTGTGCGGGCAGAGCCCAACATATGCTAGTCTGTCGCCTTAACCACTCGGCCACGACGACTACTGTATATAAAACTTATAAAAGAGTAACGTATTTCCAACAACAAATGGTATGTCCGTTAAATATATTTTTCATTTCACAAATGGGTGCAAATGAAACAATATTAAAGTCAGAGTAAAACGGGATATTAACGTGTTAAATGTCAAGTGCATTCTGGTGTGTGCTGAATTTTCGGTTCCATGTGCCACAGTGGCGATGGTGTGCACGCGTTAAAATAGGCCTTAGGAACTGAACAACGAAACCTTCACCACTTGTTGATCGTGGTATATCTTAATATGATAAGACCAGGTAAACACCGTAGGTGCGATGAATTTAATTTAGAATATTTCCGTGTGATGTTCCTAAACAATAGTGGCATAATAAATTTCATCAGACATATCTCCTACATGGTCTAGTGGTTAGGATGCCTGGCTTTCACCCAGGCGGCCCGGATTCGATTCCCGGTGTAGGAAATGCTTTTTATTTGGATTCGGTTCAGAATCCTTGGTTGCCACGCGTTTGCTCGGTTAATATTTCTGACCACTGTATTTTTGCAAAGAAATCAAAATGAAACTTTAAATGAATTGTTAAATTTCAGATTTACTATGGCCTGCACAAAAAATTAAAAACAGGATTACGTCGCCGACAGCATTCGAACCTGTGCGGGCAGAGCCCAACAGATTTCAAGTCTGTCGCCTTAACCACTCGGCCACGACGACACTGCGTATCGATTTTTGATTTTTATATATCCAGTTGACGATTGTACGATAGGGTAAAGATTTATTTTGCATAGTGGTTTCATTAGCGAGATCTTCAAGTACCTGGCGGAAAAGACGTATGCGATTCTCCGCAAATGCAATCAGCAACTAAATTTTGTTTAATGTGTAATAACTAATACTAATTTAAATTAATGCGTCAAATTATTGAAGTTGATCACTAATTTGGAAAGAAATTTATCTAAAAATACCCAGTTAACGTCGCCGACAGGATTCGAACCTGTGCGGGCAGAGCCCAACAGATTTCTAGTCTGTCGCCTTAACCACTCGGCCACGACGACTACTTTATATAAAACTTATAAAAGAGTAACGTATTTCCAACAACAAATGGTATGTCCGTTAAATATATTTTTCATTTCACAAATGGGTGCAACTGAACAATATTAAAGTCAGAGTAAAACGCGAAGATTAACGTGTTAAATGTCAAGTGCATTTGGTGTGTGCTGAATTTTGTTTCCATGTGCCACAGTGGCGATTGTGTGCACGCGTTAAAATAGGCCTTAGAACCTAAACAACGAAACCTTCACCACTTGTTGATCATGGTAATTCTTAATATGATAAGACCAGGTAGACACCGTAGGTGCGATGAAGTTAATTTAGAATCTATCCGTGTGATAATCCTAAACAAAACTCGCATAATAAATTTCATTAGACATATCTCCTACATGGTCTAGTGGTTAGGATTCCTGGCTTTCACCCAGGCGGCCCGGGTTCGATTCCCCGGTGTAGGAAATGCTTTTTATTTGGATTCGGTTCAGAATCCTTGGTTGTCACGCGTTTGCTCGGTTAATATTTCTGACCACTGTATTTTTGCAAAGAAATCAAAATAAAACTTTAAATGCATTATTAAATTGCAGATTTCCTACGGCCTGCACAAAAAATTAAAAACTTGATTACGTCGCCGACAGGATTCGAACCTGTGCGGGCAGAG
>CH001702.1:19814-31004 GCA_000149265.1 Ciona savignyi | reverse complement strand
ATAACATTAACCAAAAAATGGAAAATTGCCATTTTATCGTTCAATAGGTGTCGCAAAAAAAAATTTAAATACAATACAACTGTAAACTAAATATTTGATAAACAGTAAAACTTACAACGGACACAGTACAATACAGTACATTATTTATTTAGAAATCGTCACTAGATTAAAGCTTGCCCCGAAATTATCACCCAGTTCATTTTGATCTTTCATTGTCCCGACAATTCCAGTTTTAATGTTTATAGGTTTCTCAGGTGGCTAATTGTTAAAGCTTGACATTTGTGTTAGAAGTTAAAAAATTAGTCTTTGCGTTTGGGAAAAATTGATAACAATAACCGATGTACTGATTACAGTAAGCGGAATATTTGTAATGCATATTGTACGTCCCGGGCGGGGATCTAGAATTCCGATAATATTAACCGATTGATAACATTATCCGTGATTACATTAAGCGGCATCCACTGTAATTAAATTGGATGGGATTATATAGTTTTTTAAACCATTCAAATTTTTATAATTAACCACAATATATTCCTAGGTATTCTAGGACATTCGGTAGGACTGTACGACAAAACATTCTGTATGGACAATGTACAACAATGGGGGTTGCATTACAACGTACACAGTTTATATGGGCATACCATGACACAAGCTACTTACCATACCTTAGCTGTATGTGTGCTTTATTCATTAGTAGCAATAATTTTATGATTGCTTATTTTACAACCAACATGGACTTTTCCACTAGTCAATTGATTTAATTGTGGATAAATTTGTGTTGCCCACCACCAAGATAAACTTTTAAAGAGATGGAGAAAAATGTTTATAAAATGGCATAAGGAAATAATAATTATCAATGCATCAATTTAAATAAATTTGATGAACATCTGTCTTCCAGGAAATCTTTCCAGATAAACGAAGCTTCACATTTTCTCGTTCTACATTTGCCGGGAGTGGCAGGTATGGGGGACACTGGCTGGGGGACAATCAGAGCTTGTGGCCTCAAATGGCTTGGTCGATACCTGGCATGTTTGAGTTCAACCTGTTTGGGATGCCTTATGTAAGTGCTGGAATGGTGGGACCTAAAATTTTATATAATGCTTTAAATGTGATTAAGTTTAGTTTAGTTAATTTATTTTTTGACCCAGTATTAAAAAATGGCAAACGAATCAAATCATGGCACAGAAACAGGAAAAAAACGGCAAAACGAACAGTCA
Source organism: Ciona savignyi (assembly GCA_000149265.1). NCBI lineage: Eukaryota > Metazoa > Chordata > Ascidiacea > Phlebobranchia > Cionidae > Ciona > Ciona savignyi. The sequence goes on along the minus strand of CH001702.1, from coordinate 29,787 downwards.
TTAAAACACATTATTTAAATTTTTAATTATTTCATAATTGTTGTTTTTTACTTTTAATAAAACAACTAAAGCAGGTGTGTGTAAAATTGCATTTCACAAGTATTTGCCAGACTGTCGTTTTTTATCTACATTTTTAAACCTATCTTTGTACAGTTTTTTTTTTATGTGACAGAATCAATGTAGCATTGCAGCACAATTTGTATTACAGGTAGGATCAGATATATGCGGATTTTGGTTTAACACAACTGCGGAAATGTGCATGAGGTGGATGCAAGTTGGTGCTTTCTATCCCTTTAGTAGAAACCATAATGGTGCCGGCATGATTGTGAGTAAATCTCATATTTGAAATATTTATTGGTTTGCTGTTTTATTACAAAAATACATGGGTTGAAAAACTTTCTTACATCTTATTTCTTAACCCAGGTTTTGTTTCATAGTCCATTTTATAAAATTGAACTGTAATATATATTATTATTTTTTTCAGCCCCAACACCCAACAGCATTTGGTCCAGATAACACGCAAAATGCTAAAGAAATTTTAGAAACTCGATACCAGATATTGCCGTACATGTATACACTGTTTAGTAATGCACACAAACACGGAGGGACTGTGGTTAGAGCTTTACTACATGAGTAAGTGAATTATATGGATGCTAAAAAACAACACTTACCCTTAAATGTTTTAGTTTAATGAATATTTTATTTATTCATTCAAAATAGAAACGATTAAAATTTATAATAATAACAAAAAAACAGAAGTAAATAAATAAAAAAAGTGATCCTAAACTTATAGCTTAGGCGATCAGTCTAGTCGCCGAAGTTACGTGTGTTGTATTTTGATCCTGATTTGATTGTATTTGAGATACCTGTAATCGATTAGGTTTTGGTGATGTCTGCTGTCTTGACTATTAAGCAGCTGATTTCGATACAACAACTGCTTGTGGCTGCAGGAATTTTTAAGTGATAAAAACCAGGGGAAGTTGTTTTGTCAGATTACTTCTTGCACATAGTTAGATTAACATCACTAGTTCAGTGTGTTGTATATTAAGAGAGACATTGCTTTTGTAGACATTGCTTTTTGTATGTCCAACCCTCTGAACCATTGCACTCACGCAATATTCACTAAATAACAGAAATGATATCTGTGTAACATGGTGTTTGTTCTAATAACTATCAAGTACTTTTTTTCTGTGTAAAATTTTTTATTTTAATCTTTTGATATGTTAAAGGCATTTGCATTTCTAAAGTACTTTTAGCCTAAATACACACCTTTTTACCACGTCAGGTTTCCAACGGACCGCCAGACATATAATTTGGATAAAATGTTTCTTCTTGGACCAGCCTTTCTTGTCACCCCAGTGTTGTATGAAGGTCATGTAGAGGTTACAGCCTTCTTTCCTAAGCAATCTCGATGGTTTGACTTCAGGACGGTGAGATAGAACGTGATTTTTGTTAAAACGTCCTTTTTTACAAATTTTTTGTTTCCTATTATTCTTATGATAGGATAGGATATTCATGTTCATCCCCTTGAATAGAAAAACCAGGGGGGTTGACACACGGGCAATCGTAAGATCACCTCGCGCCCATCGTCGGGTTAATGGAGCTATTGCAGTGTGTTGTATATGAAAGACATGGCGACGCACTTAACCGCCAGACTAACAGGCCGGATAAAAATTGACAAAGGTATTAAAATATATCAAAAGATAATGGATGCTAGTTCTATTACAATTATATAGTGATTTTTATATAGGATTTAACTTATAAATAGAAAGACATGCTTAAATTTAAAAATTCAAAATTTTTTTAAAACCTTTAACAAATATTGTGTTTTTGCCCTTCTAAATGGTTAAACCAGCTGTGCTTCAGGGTATGGAACAAGTCAGAGGGAGGTTTATTTCACTAGATGCCCCGATCAATTATATTAATCTGCATGTGAGAGGTGGCTACATAATACCTATGCAGGTATATTCTGTTTAAATCTCTATATCCATGTGTCCTTTCTAATTTTCTTATAAAACTGTGTCCTATTTATTCCTATAACTCTTGCTTTGCATACTAAGATTGTATGCATTTTTCTATTTTGCTGGTGTCTTTTCCTATATTGTGTCCTTTTATCCATAATATGCATAATTAGCTTGGATTGCTGTTTCCTACACACTTAATTATTTTGCTGATATTCCTGTTACTCACCCTTACTTTTCCCCGGTCTCTTGCTTTTATTCATATTTATTTGTTATCTGATTACTCATTCATGTTCCTGTATACCTTATTTGATTTTTGTTTCCCCTATTTATATTTTGTCCCATTATTCTCACTTTTTTATATTTGTATTTCTGATAAATACCTATAATTTTTTTACTAGACCCTAATTCTTTTTGTGTGTTCATTGATTACACCCTTATCTAAACTAATTGTATTGTTCCCAGGCTCCTAACATAACAACAACTCTGAGTCGAAGCCAACCAATGAGCATCCTTGTTGCCATGGATGACAGTCAATCAGCTAGTGGGGATTTATACTGGGACAATGGAGAGGCGAGAAACGTGGGAGAGAATTATACTCGGATCATCTTTAACTTTGAGAAGGTTTTGTGCTGCATGTTACCTTTTATTTGAATTTGTGTTGCTGGTTGTTTGAATATTGATCAGTGGAGAATGATGTGAAACATGGTTAAAAAATAAAGGTGGTTAAATTCTTTTTATCGAAAACTATGGTGTAGGAAAGACTTGTATCCTAGGTATGGCCGTATGGGTCCACACAATTCCATTGCTTTTACATGTTTTTTGGCATATATGTGTAGAATATATGGGGAATTCCCAAAATACCAGAGAAATAAGGAATGTATGTTTTTTTCATTTCCTTTCTTTTAATAGATGATATCTCGGTTTTTTAATTTGTGTCGAGACACAATGGAGTTGGCAATTGGGTTAAAAATAGTGGTAATAGTAGCATGGTATGAACTCGATTTTTCCAAGTGTAAAATCGGACAAATAAAGTGCAATATCCCAGTAACTACAAAACAAGATTGACAGTTAACTTTGATTTTAACTGTTGTAGTCAAATCAGAATATCACAAATTTTTACCTAACTAAAGGAGTCAGGTAACCGAATTTTGTGGGTTAGACCTGTGAAGATGTGCATTTTAAAAGAAAAAATAAAACTTACAGAACTGTTTGCTATCAACATATAGATCTGACAGCAATACACTTGAATTATTAGACCATGGGAATGAGTGATTACATGCTTGCACTCAATATTACATGCTTGCTTGCATGTCCGGCCCGTTGATCTAACGGTTAAGTGCGTCGCCTTTCAATCGAAAGGTTGCAGGTGCGAAACTGGTTGCTAGCTAGACGGTTGTGTCCTTGGGCAAAGCACTTTACGCACATTGCCTGAACCCCGCGGATTAATGGGTTCTACCAAATTGAAGGAACATGTCTATCATATACAACACACTGCAATAGCTCCGGTAACCCGACGATGGACGCGAGGTGATCTGATGATTGTGTTAACCCCTTGGTTTTCCCATTCACGGGGATAAAGTTGAATATCCTATCCTATCCTATCCTATTCAATAGGTGTCCATTGTGTATAACGAAAAATTAAATTAATTCCATTCATAGTTGACAGCCTTGTGATTAGTACTTCTTTGACTTTTATGACAATTAAATGGTTAGTAAGCATTATTATGATTTTATTCATGTTATAATTTAATGTGTTAGAATGCTTGTTTAGATGAACTGATTGTGTAATGTAAAAAATAACCTGAAAAATATCTAGTTAGTGTGTCCCTTACAGTGACCAAAAGAAATGTTTTTATATTTGATGCCAAAATTCTGTGTAAATATCAAAACAAGTGATGTGTACATTTTACATGAGGTGGGTGACTAAGACCAGATTCATTAGTAAATAATCACTTGTTAACGGGTATATCAAAGGTATCAGGCCACACTTTGTTACTCTTGTAACAATTCTTGTTTAATAAACGTGGATAACAAGTTTCATTTGGTGACTTAGGGACCCATTAGTTTTTGCTTGCAAAACAATGTTAGATAACATGGTGCAGATATGCAATAAACAAGGGTGTGTACATTATAACTAAACATAGATAAGTTTGTTTTTTTAGCCCAAGACATTTTCATCTCTTTCCACTGTTTTATCTTGTATTAAGTTTGTTAGCTAAGGGAGCGCTTCATATCGTTTCATACAACCCCAAAGTAACTTTCAGTAAGATTGTGAGCATCCCAAGAAACATTTTGTTTTCAAATTAGGTTAAGGATCACTATGTAACTCATTTATTCCTAAGTTGTGCTGTGCAGTAAATTGTTGATGTTTATTGAGTTATTTTTTTATTATGTTCACTTTTCTGTCTACAACACTTTCCATACTGGTCGTTTATGCTCGTTTATACTGGTAATATGAACTGTAAGCAAAAACAAATGTCATTGTATTATTTGTATAGATAAAACCAATACATTTACCCTACAATGTTTATCTGAGGTTTTATGGGTTCCATTTAAAAAAATGAGACACATATTGTTTTTGTCCGTTTTTTTTTATTTTGTTTTTTATTATTTTATTTTTCATCAAACGCTTGACAGCCATGGCTTGTGTATCGACATCTACCAGAAGGGGTAATGGAATCACAATTCACAATAAAACTCGGTAATTTGTTAGACCACATAGTCTAGATACGCAGAAACCAAAATTTTGGGTAATTAATACAGGGGAGTTCCCCTGGGACGTTAAAAACCAAAACAGTATTTTTAATAAAAGTTTTTCTTTTTGGAACATAGCGCTTGAACACCTTCTCTATTTTTGTTTAAATTTGGTAAAATGTAAGTGCATTAACCACTGATATAACACTTAAAAAGAATTAAAAAAATTTATCAAGGGAAATACCCTAAAAAATAAGATTTTGTTCTTAAATCAGGATTGTGACACAGGCATGGCTTGTGGCTCCAATATCTTCCAGAAGGGGTAATGAAATCGCAATGAAAATTTGTCATTTGTTAAAGGGGAACTGAAGTCAATTTTAAGAATATCTTAATAAATGGAAAAAAATACGCTGATTTCAAAAATCAAATCAGTTTCTTCCAATATTGTTTTGTTAAAGAGTTATGAGCAAATATGCATTTTATTTTATGTTAGGGGATTTCCCGTATTACGTCACTGACGTTGTTGAGATTTCGTGCCTATATGCATTGTATACAATCATGTGCCAGTTTAGAGGTGAATTAGTAACATAAGCGCCTGCAGGAGCGTTGTATTTTCGTTTTATTATGGAGACTTAGCATAACACTTGTCATATAGCCTAACTGAACCAATGTACCCGCGTGACAGCTTACCTTAAGCGCGCTCATTGAGGCCTGCACGATCCTGGACCTAAGCTGAATGCTGAGGTATACAGGTCTCGTATTTAAATGACTTTAGAATAATAAGTCTTAGCAATTTATATCATAAATCATAGAAGTGAAGACAGAACAAGAAAACTAGAACAGGAGGCAGTAAACTGTAACTGCCAGCAATTTATAGAAATAAACCAGCCATCAATCAAAGATCAGACTATGCGGTGGGAACAGCCTATTTCTTTCATGATTGTTGCTTTTCAATATATAGCCATAATCTGCAACGTAGACTAGCAATGTTGTTATCAACCCCTAGGCTACAAACTGAGAGTGTGAGAGATTTGGTATACATATGCATAGAAGTTTTAACAAATTTATTTTGTTTTCTTCATTTCTAGAGTAAATTTAAGTTAATGTTGTAACACTAAAATGGATGACAGTTTTCAGCATTCTGGCATGGATGAAAGAAGTTTTATTGTACACAATAAAACAACACAAATTTAGTCATGTGCGTTTGAACCAAGGAAAACGCCTGAAAGTATCTTTGAAGATGCAAGCCCCATAGAAGAAAATGTTTATTTAGAAACATTACCTATTGACATGACTTGGTGCCGTTGCAAAAACTGTATTCTTATGGACACACCGCAAGAATGTTTATGCTGCATGAATGTACATGCATTTGTGCACAAAATAATGCCAGACTGGACTTGCATTACTAAAAGCCCTTATTTTTCAATTATCTGCTTGGATAAAGAAGTTCTTGAAGTTGCACTTGATGTACTGGGTTGATCACTATGTTTAAAATCATAATCAGAAAAATTTAAAATTGTTGGAACTGTATTTTTCACCAAGTGGTTTGTTTTCATCATCTTGGCTACTCCATTGGAGTCAAATACAATTTTACTATGATAATCCTTGTCACAAATATGTGCACTACACACTGCGGTTCTTTTTCCAGGTAGTTTAGAACGCTTGCATTGTTGTATCCGTTGCTTCAACCGTTTTTTGTTGTTGTGAGGAAATCGATGGAAGAGCACAGGTGGATTGGAATTTCGTGTGCTGTAATAGGAATTTGTACATCCTTCCTTCTCAGTGGCTTAACTTTAGGCATTTTACAATATCTAATAAAAAGAACTAAATTAGAAATGTGGTATATTCTTATTAACTTATTTAGGTAGTTAAGTAAAGATCTATTATATATATTCTTCACTTACTTATCTGAGTGCTTGCTGTGTACTTATTGTCAGACTACACATCAGCTACTCAACTGTGGATTAACTGGTTTTTGCAACAAGTGGTATACTCAACCAGTAGGCTAATGCTCAGTTTCAATAACAGCAGACATTAAATGCACCACATACACAACAGCTAAACATTATACAAACAGCCAAGGTAAACCATGAAAGAAATAGGCTTTTCCCACCGCATAGTCTAGCCTTTGCCTAATGACTGGTTTATTTCTATAAATTGCTGGCAGTTACAGTTTAATGCATTCTGTTATAGTTTTCTTGTTCTGTTTTCACTTTTATTATTTATGATATAAATTGCTAAGACTTATTATTCTAAAGTCATTTAAATACGAGACCTGTATACCTCAGCATTCAGCTTAGGTCCAGGACCGTGCAGGCCTTAATGACCGCGCTTAAAGTAAGCTGTCACCATGTACATTGGTTCAGTAAGACTATATGACAAGTGTTATGCTAAGTCTCCATAATAAAAACGAAAATACAACGCTCCTGCAGGCGCTTCTGTTACTAATTCACCTCTAAACTGACACATGATTGTATACAATGCATATAGGCACGAAATCTCAACAACGTCAGTGACGTAATACGGGAAATCCCCTAACATAAAATGAAATACATATTTGCTCATAACTCTTTAACCAAAAAATATTGGAAGAAACTGATTTGATTTTTTAAATCAGCGTATTTTTTTCCATTTATTAAGATATTCTTAAAATTGACTTCAGTTCCCCTTTAAGAACACATGGTCTAGATATGCAGAAACCATTTTTGGGTAATATACACAAGGGGAATTCTCCTAGGAGGGAAAAAAACAAATCTGTATTTTTTTTAAATAGCTCTTTTGGGCAAAGCGCCTAAACGGCTGCTCCAATTTCGATCAGATTTGGTGGAATGTTAGTTCCCTATATGCCTTTTTTCCATTGAGCAAAAAGAAATAAAATACCTAGGGAAATACCCTCAAAATTATGATTTGTTTCTAAACCATGATTGTAACAGGCTTGCCATGTCGCCCTGACATCGCTAATAAGGAGTCGCTAAAGCGGATAAAAACTGTTTGTTAGATTATCTAACAAACATCTAACTTAATAACATAACTCAGATGTGTAAAAACAGACATTTATGTACTAAACCCAGGGAATTTGCCCGAAATAATGAAACTCAATTGGGCTGTTTTGGGAATTTGGTTTCATTTTACTACAGCGCTTGACAAGAGGCTTAAATTTTAAATATTTGTGGTAAAATGTTCGTGAATCTAACTTGCTTATTCTTTTTTTAACTTCACATGAAAATAAGTTTGGTTTAATAACTATGGAACCCATGCGTTTATGCTTGCGGAAACAAAATTATGCCAATCCGGTTATAACTTTCTAGGCTGTCGAATAACATATACCTGACGTGCACATATCTGACAATAACATATATTGTTAAATGAACATTAATAACAAGATCGGATTGTTACCTCAGGGACCCATCCGTTTATGCTTGCAGAAACAAACTACTTACCCGGTGTATAAAATACAAATTATGGTTAGGGACCCTGCTCGCATATATATATAAATCATATAAAATGTGTTTTACAAATAGTGGTTTTAAAACATGTTGTTGAAACTCTCTAGTTGTATTTTTGGTTGTTCAAGATAAAAAATGGTGGCACCACTTTACATTACAATTACACACTTCTTAGGTTGGTTCTGGCATAAAAAACTATATATATATATATATATATATAAATCATACAAAATGTGTTTTACAAATAGTGGTTTTAAATCATGTGGTTGAAACTCTCTAGTTGTATTTTTGGTTGTTCAAGTGAAAAATATTGGCACCACTTTACATTACAATTACACACTTCTTAGGTTGATTCTGGCATAAAACTTGGCTGAAAACAAGTAAAATACACCTGAAGTCCATTGATTCAGCCATGTAGTGTACAAATGCTACAGTCTAGAGTGTTCAATGTTAAGGTGTTAACACTGATCTATAGAAAGATGTTTTGTTTTTTTTATAATTGGCTTTAGTCTTTAAGTAATACAGGAAAATATACTGTTGTTATACTTAAAAAATTCCCTGTGAATGGGAAAACCAAGTTGGTTAACACATGGGCAATTGTCAGATCACCTCACGCCCACTGTCGGGTTACCAGAGCTATTGCAGTGTGTTGTATATGATAGACACGTTCTTTTAACTTGGTAGAACCCAATAAACCGCTAGGTTCAGTGGTGTTACAATGTTATCTTGATGCGAGATTTCGTTGCGTGCGTTGATTGGTAATTACCTGTTGCCTTTATCTTTATACTTCCCGCTAAAAACCGTTCGATTTTACCGCCTATTTGCTTTTATATATCACCTGTTGTAGTGTGTTTGAAGGTAGTTGTGATCTTATACTTCTTACATGAATACAAGCATTTTATATATATATTGCAGGTCCGCTGACTACAGGTTATCAAGAACCCTGTCTAAAAGTGTAACACTGGCACTGTCCGTAAAGTGCCTTGCCCAAGGACACAACGGACCAGCTAGTGACCAGTTCGCACCTGCAACCTTTCGATTCAAAGGCGACGTACTTAACCGCCAGACTAACCGGCCAGACTTCTAAATTATAAATAACGATATAAAAACTATAATTTTGATATTTTGTTTTCAGAATAACATGAACATAACTGTGGCCCATGTTGCTCAACATTTGCCAGAATTGGTTGATTTATTTTTTGTCACGGTCAATGTATTCGGTTTAACCACCAATCCTACAATAATCCAAGTTGATGGATCAAATGAAACATCATTTTCTTGGGACAGTGATACAAAGAAATTATCTCTGACACCATCAAAGCCACTTCAATCAATAAAAGACCATCAAATTTTGTTTTATTAAAATGTGGAATTACATTTTTATTTTTAATTTCACGTTTTAGCTGTGTTATCCTAAATTGCACCTTAAATGTTATTGATCACCCAACAAAATTTAAATTACATAGAAAATTATCATTGTAAAATATTTTATTCGGGTTCAATAATTATTGTTAAATTAATAACTTGAAAATTGAACGAATAAATTCGAACTATGATTATAATTTTGTTAAATTTCTTGCAAACACGACAGCAGTTTAAAAAAACTAACCATAATATATAACTTAGTGTCGCGCTTTTGCTTCGGCTGGCTGCCTTGAGGTCTCTGGCGATCTGCGCAGCGGAAAATCTACTTTCCACAGAACGCCTACTAATTATGAGTCCCATTTGGAAAAATGGGACACATTGTTTTTGTCCGTTTTTTTTGTCAAAGGTTCGACTGGCATTTTTAGACAACATGGTTTAGATATGTAGAAACCATATTTTGGGTGATAAATCCAGGGTAATTCCCCTGGGGCGTTAAAAACCAAA
>CH001705.1:0-16877 GCA_000149265.1 Ciona savignyi | reverse complement strand
GTGCATAAGTTACCACTGGGTAGTCGGGAAAACACTTAAAAAAATGTTCAAAAATTGTGAAAATTTTTTACCTCAGTTCGGTATGTTCCAGCGGTGGAATTTTGTTTAAAGTTCGCCCGTGTAACCACGGTCAGACTTGCATCACATGTACAAATTTTAATGCATAACTTACCACTGGAAGTGGGAAAAAACTTAGAAACTTTTTCAAAAATTTTGAATTTTTTTTACCTCAGTTCGGTATGTTCCAGCCGTACAATTTTGTTTTAAGTTCGCCCGTGTAACCACGGTCAGACTTGCATCACATGTACAAATTTTAATGCATAAGTTACCACTGGAAGTGGGAAAACACTTAAAAAAATGTTCAAAAATTGTGAAAATTTTTTACCTCAGTTCGGTATGTTCCAGCGGTGGAATTTTGTTTAAAGTTCGCCCGTGTAACCACGGTCAGACTTGCATCACATGTACAAATTTTAATGCATAAGTTACCACTGGAAGTGGGAAAAAACTTAGAAAATTTTTCAAAAGTTTTGAAAATTTTTTACCTCAGTTCGGTATGTTTCAGCGATGGAATTTTGTTTAAAGTTCGCCCGTGTAACCACGGTCAGACTTGCATCACATTTACAAATTTTAATGCATAACTTACCACTGGAAGTGGGAAAAAACTTAGAAATTTTTTCAAAAATTTTGAAAATTTTTTACCTCAGTTCGGTATGTTCCAGCGATGGAATTTCGTTTAAAGTTCGCCCGTGTAACCACGGTCAGACTTGCATCACATGTACAAATTTTAATGCATAACTTACCACTTCCAGTGGGAAAAAACTTAGAAAAATTTTCAAAAATTTTGAAATTTTTTTACCTCAGTTCGGTATGTTCCAGCGATGGAATTTTGTTTAAAGTTCGCCCGTGTAACCACGGTCAGACTTGCATCACATTTACAAATTTTAATGCATAAGTTACCACTGGAAGTGGGAAAAAACTTAGAAAATTTTGAATTTTTTTACCTCAGTTCGGTATGTTCCAGCGGTGGAATTTTGTTTAAAGTTCGCCCGTGTAACCACGGTAAGACTTGCATCACATGTACGAATTTTAATGCATAAGTTACCACTGGAAGTGGGAAAAAACTTAGAAAATTTTGCAAAAAATTAGAATTTTTTTACCTCAGTTCGGTATGTTCCAGCGGTGGAATTTTGTTTAAAGTTCGCCCGTGTAACCACGGTCAGACTTGAATCACATGTACAAATTTTAATGCATAAGTTACCACTGGAAGTGGGAAAAAACTTGGAAAATTTTTCAAAAATTTTGAAATTTTTATTACCTCAGTTCGGTATGTTCCAGAGGTGCAATTTTGTTTATAGTTCGCGTGTGTAACCACGGTCAGACTTGCATCACGTGTACAAATTTTAATGCATAACTTACCACTGGAAGTGGGAAAAAACTTAGAAAATTTTTCAAAAATTTTGAAACTTTTTTACCTCAGTTCGGTATGTTCCAGCGATGGAATTTTGTTTAAAGTTCGCCCGTGTAACCACGGCCAGACTTGTATCACATGTGCAAATTTTAATGCATAACTTACCACTGAAAGTGGGAAAAAACTTAGAAAAATTTTCAAAAATTTTGAAAATTTTTTACCTCAGTTCGGTATGTTCCAGCGATGGAATTTTGTTTAAAGTTCGCCCGTGTAACCACGGTCAGACTTGCATCACATGTACAAATTTTAATGCATAAGTTACCACTGGAAGTGGGAAAAAACTTAGAAACTTTTTCAAAAATTTTGAATTTTTTTTACCTCAGTTCGGTATGTTCCAGCGGTGGAATTTTGTTTAAAGTTCGCCCGTGTAACCACGGTCAGACTTGCATCACATGTACAAATTTTAATGCATAAGTTACCACTGGAAGTGGGAAAAAACTTAGAAACTTTTTCAAAAATTTTGAATTTTTTTTACCTCAGTTCGGTATGTTCCAGCCGTACAATTTTGTTTAAAGTTCGCCCGTGTAACCACGGTCAGACTTGCATCACATGTACAAATTTTAATGCATAAGTTACCACTGGAAGTGGGAAAACACTTAAAAAAATGTTCAAAAATTGTGAAAATTTTTTACCTCAGTTCGGTATGTTCCAGCGGTGGAATTTTGTTTAAAGTTCGCCCGTGTAACCACGGTCAGACTTGCATCACATGTACAAATTTTAATGCATAAGTTACCACTGGAAGTGGGAAAAAACTTAGAAACTTTTTCAAAAATTTTGAATTTTTTTTACCTCAGTTCGGTATGTTCCAGCCGTACAATTTTGTTTTAAGTTCGCCCGTGTAACCACGGTCAGACTTGCATCACATGTACAAATTTTAATGCATAAGTTACCACTGGAAGTGGGAAAAGACTTAGAAAACTTTTCAAAAATTTTGAATTGTTTTTAACCTTAGTTCGGTATGTTCCAGCGGTGGAATTTTGTTTAAAGTTCGCCCGTGCAACGACGTTCAGACTTGCATCACATGTACAAATTTTAATGCATAAGTTAACAATGGAAGTGGGAAAAAACTTAGAAATTTTGTTACCTTAGTTCGGTATGTTCCAGCTGTGCAATTTTGTTTAAAGTTCGCGTGTGTAACCACGGTCAGACTTGCATCACATGCACAAATTTTAATGAATAAGTTACCACTTGAAGTGGGAAAAAACTTAGAAAATTGTTTTACCTCAGTTCGGTATGTTCCAGCGGTGCAATTTTGTTTAAAGTTCGCCCGTGTAACCACGGTCGGACTTGCATCACATGTACAAATTTTAATGCATAAGTTACCACTGGAAGTGGGAAAACACTTAAAAAAAAATTTCAAAAATTGTGAAAATTTTTTACCTCAGTTCGGTATGTTCCAGCGGTGGAATTTTGTTTAAAGTTCGCCCGTGTAACCACGGTCAGACTTGCATCACATGTACGAATTTTAATGCATAAGTTACCACTGGAAGTGGGAAAAAACTTAGAAAATTTTTCAAAAATTTTGAAATTTTTTTACCTCAGTTCGGTATGTTCCAGCGATAAAATTTTGTTTAAAGTTCGCCCGTGTAACCACGGTCAGACTTGCATCACATTTACAAATTTTAATGCATAAGTTACCACTGGAAGTGGGAAAAAACTTAGAAAATTTTGAATTTTTTTACCTCAGTTCGGTATGTTCCAGCGGTGGAATTTTGTTTAAAGTTCGCGCTTGTAACCACGGTAAGACTTGCATCACATGTACGAATTTTAATGCATAAGTTACCACTGGAAGTGGGAAAAAACTTAGAAAATTTTGCAAAAAATTAGAATTTTTTTACCTCAGTTCGGTATGTTCCAGCGGTGGAATTTTGTTTAAAGTTCGCCCGTGTAACCACGGTCAGACTTGCATCACATGTACAAATTTTAATGCATAAGTTACCACTGGAATTGGGAAAAAACTTGGAAAATTTTTCAAAAATTTTGAAATTTTTATTACCTCAGTTCGGTATGTTCCAGCGGTGGAATTTTGTTTAAAGTTCGCCCGTGTAACCACGGTCACACTTGCAGCACATGTACAAATTTTAATGCATAAGTTACCACTGGAAGTGGGAAAAGACTTAGAAAACTTTTCAAAAATTTTGAATTGTTTTTTACCTTAGTTCGGTATGTTCCAGCGGTGGAATTTTGTTTAAAGTTCGCCCGTGCAACGACGGTCAGACTTGCATCACATGTACAAATTTTAATGCATAAGTTAACACTGGGAAGTGGGAAAAAACTTAGAAATTTTGTTACCTTAGTTCGGTATGTTCCAGCTGTGCAATTTTGTTTAAAGTTCGCGTGTGTAACCACGGTCAGACTTGCATCACATGCATAAATTTTAATGAATAAGTTACCACTTGAAGTGGGAAAAAACTTAGAAAATTGTTTTACCTCAGTTCGGTTTGTTCCAGCGGTGCAATTTTGTTTAAAGTTCGCCCGTGTAACCACGGTCAGACTTGAATCACATGTACAAATTTTAATGCATAAGTTACCACTGGAAGTGGGAAAAAACTTGGAAAATTTTTCAAAAATTTTGAAATTTTTATTACCTCAGTTCGGTATGTTCCAGAGGTGCCATTTTGTTTATAGTTCGCGTGTGTAACCACGGTCAGACTTGCATCACATGTACAAATTTTAATGCATAACTTACCACTGGAAGTGGGAAAAAACTTAAAAAATTTTTCAAAAATTTTGAAACTTTTTTACCTCAGTTCGGTATGTTCCAGCGATGGAATTTTGTTTAAAGTTCGCCCGTGTAACCACGGCCAGACTTGTATCACATGTGCAAATTTTAATGCATAACTTACCACTGAAAGTGGGAAAAAACTTAGAAAAATTTTCAAAAATTTTGAAATTTTTTTACCTCAGTTCGGTATGTTCCAGCGATGGAATTTTGTTTAAAGTTCGCCCGTGTAACCACGGTCAGACTTGCATCACATGTACAAATTTTAATGCATAAGTTACCACTGGAAGTGGGAAAAAACTTAGAAACTTTTTCAAAAATTTTGAATTTTTTTTACCTCAGTTCGGTATGTTCCAGCGGTGGAATTTTGTTTAAAGTTCGCCCGTGTAACCACGGTCAGACTTGCATCACATGTACAAATTTTAATGCATAAGTTACCACTGGAAGTGGGAAAAAACTTAGAAACTTTTTCAAAAATTTTGAATTTTTTTTACCTCAGTTCGGTATGTTCCAGCCGTACAATTTTGTTTAAAGTTCGCCCGTGTAACCACGGTCAGACTTGCATCACATGTACAAATTTTAATGCATAACTTACCACTGGAAGTGGGAAAACACTTAAAAAAATGTTCAAAAATTGTGAAAATTTTTTACCTCAGTTCGGTATGTTCCAGCGGTGGAATTTTGTTTAAAGTTCGCCCGTGTAACCACGGTCAGACTTGCATCACATGTACAAATTTTAATGCATAAGTTACCACTGGAAGTGGGAAAAAACTTAGAAATTTTTTCAATAATTTTGAATTTTTTTTACCTCAGTTCGGTATGTTCCAGCCGTACAATTTTGTTTTAAGTTCGCCCGTGTAACCACGGTCAGACTTGCATCACATGTACAAATTTTAATGCATAAGTTACCACTTGAAGTGGGAAAAAACTTAGAAAATTGTTTTACCTCAGTTCGGTATGTTCCAGCGGTGCAATTTTGTTTAAAGTTCGCCCGTGTAACCACGGTCGGACTTGCATCACATGTACAAATTTTAATGCATAAGTTACCACTGGAAGTGGGAAAACAGTTAAAAAAAAATTTCAAAAATTGTGAAAATTTTTTACCTCAGTTCGGTATGTTCCAGCGGTGGAATTTTGTTTAAAGTTCGCCCGTGTAACCACGGTCAGACTTGCATCACATGTACAAATTTTAATGCATAAGTTACCACTGGAAGTGGGAAAAAAATTGGAAAATTTTGCAAAAATTTAGAATTTTTTACCTCAGTTCGGTATGTTCCAGCGGTGCAATTTTGTTTAAAGTTCGCCTGTGTAACCACGGTCAGACTTGCGTCACATGTACACATTTTAATGCATAAGTTACCACTGGAAGTGGGATAAAACTTATAACAATTTTTTTTGAATTTTTTTTACATCAGTTCGGTATGTTCCAGCGGTGGAATTTTGTTTAAAGTTCGCCCGTGTAACCACGGTCAGACTTGCATCACATGTACAAATTTTAATGCATAAGTTACCACTGGAAGTGGGAAAAAACTTAGAAACTTTTTCAAAAATTTTGAATTTTTTTTACCTCAGTTCGGTATGTTCCAGCGGTACAATTTTGTTTAAAGTTCGCCCGTGTAACCATGGTCAGACTTGCATCACATGTACAAATTTTAATGCATAAGTTACCACTGGAACTGGGAAAACACTTAAAAAAATGTTCAAAAATTGTGAAAATTTTTTATCTCAGTTCGGTATGTTCCAGCGGTGGAATTTTGTTTAAAGTTCGCCCGTGTAACCACGGTCAGACTTGCATCACATGTACAAATTTTAATGCATAAGTTACCACTGGAAGTGGGAAAACACTTAAAAAAAATTCAAAAATTGTGAAAATTTTTTACCTCAGTTCGGTATGTTCCAGCTGTGCAATTTTGTTTAAAGTTCGCCCGTGTAACCACGGTCAGACTTGCATCACATGTACAAATTTTAATGCATAAGTTACCACTGGAAGTGGGAAAAAAATTGGAAAATTTTGCAAAAATTGTGAAAAATTTTTTACCTCAGTTCGGTATGTTCCAGCGGTGGAATTTTGTTTAAAGTTCGCCCGTGTAACCACGGTCAGACTTGCGTCACATGTACACATTTTAATGCATAAGTTACCACTGGAAGTGGGAAAACACTTATAACAATTTTAAAACGTTTGAATTTTTTTTACATCAGTTCGGTATGTTCCAGCGGTGGAATTTTGTTTAAAGTTCGCCCGTGTAACCACGGTCAGACTTGCATCACATGTACAAATTTTAATGCACAAGTTACCACTGGAAGTGGGAAAAAAATTAGACACGTTTTCAAAAATTTTGAATTTTTTTTACCTCAGTTCGGTATGTTCCAGCGGTGGAATTTTGTTTAAAGTTCGCCCGTGTAACCACGGTCAGACTTGCATCACATGTACAAATTTTTGCATAAGTTACCACTGGAAGTGGGAAAAAACTTAGAAACTTTTTCAAAAATATTGAATTTTTTTTACCTCAGTTCGGTATGTTCCAGCGGTACAATTTTGTTTAAAGTTCGCCCGTGTAACCACGGTCAGACTTGCATCACATGTACAAATTTTAATGCATAAGTTACCACTGGAAGTGGGAAAACACTTAAAAAAATGTTCAAAAATTGTGAAAATTTTTTACCTCAGTTCGGTATGTTCCAGCGGTGGAATTTTGTTTAAAGTTCGCCCGTGTAACCACGGTCACACTTGCACCACATGTACAAATTTTAATGCATAAGTTACCACTGGAAGTGGGAAAAGACTTAGAAAACTTTTCAAACATTTTGAATTGTTTTTTACCTTAGTTCGGTATGTTCCAGCGGTGGAATTTTGTTTAAAGTTCGCCCGTGCAACGACGGTCAGACTTGCATCACATGTACAAATTTTAATGCATAAGTTAACACTGGAAGTGGGAAAAAACTTAGAAATTTTGTTACCTTAATTCGGTATGTTCCAGCTGTGCAATTTTGTTTAAAGTTCGTGTGTGTAATCACGGTCAGACTTGCATCACATGCACAAATTTTAATGAATAAGTTACCACTTGAAGTGGGAAAAAACTTAAAAAAAAATTTCAAAAATTGTGAAAATTTTTTACCTCATTTCGGTATGTTCCAGCGGTGGAATTTTGTTTAAAGTTCGCCCGTGTAACCACGGTCAGACTTGCATCACATGTACAAATTTTAATGCATAAGTTACCACTGGAAGTGGGAAAAAAATTGGAAAATTTTGCAAAAATTTAGAATTTTTTACCTCAGTTCGGTATGTTCCAGCGGTGCAATTTTGTTTAAAGTTCGCCTGTGTAACCACGGTCAGACTTGCGTCACATGTACACATTTTAATGCATAAGTTACCACTGGAAGTGGTATAAAACTTATAACAATTTTTTTTGAATTTTTTTTACATCAGTTCGGTATGTTCCAGCGGTGGAATTTTGTTTAAAGTTCGCCCGTGTAACCACGGTCAGACTTGCATCACATGTACAAATTTTAATGCATAAGTTACCACTGGAAGTGGGAAAAAACTTAGAAACTTTTTCAAAAATTTTGAATTTTTTTTACCTCAGTTCGGTATGTTCCAGCGGTACAATTTTGTTTAAAGTTCGCCCGTGTAACCACGGTCAGACTTGCATCACATGTACAAATTTTAATGCATAAGTTACCACTGGAAGTGGGAAAACACTTAAAAAAATGTTCAAAAATTGTGAAAATTTTTTACCTCAGTTCGGTATGTTCCAGCGGTGGAATTTTGTTTAAAGTTCGCCCGTGTAACCACGGTCAGACTTGCATCACATGTACAAATTTTAATGCATAAGTTACCACTGGAAGTGGGAAAAAAATTGGAAAATTTTGCAAAAATTGTGAAACTTTTTTTACCTCAGTTCGGTATGTTCCAGCGGTGGAATTTTGTTTAAAGTTCGCCCGTGTAACCACGGTCAGACTTGCGTCACATGTACACATTTTAATGCATAAGTTACCACTGGAAGTGGGAAAACACTTATAACAATTTTAAAACGTTTGAATTTTTTTTACATCAGTTCGGTATGTTCCAGCGGTGGAATTTTGTTTAAAGTTCGCCCGTGTAACCACGGTCAGACTTGCATCACATGTACAAATTTTAATGCATAAGTTACCACTGGAAGTGGGAAAAAAATTAGACACGTTTTCAAAAATTTTGAATTTTTTTTACCTCAGTTCGGTATGTTCCAGCGGTGGAATTTTGTTTAAAGGTCGCCCGTGTAACCACGGTCAGACTTGCATCACATGTACAAATTTTAATGCATAAGTTACCACTGGAAGTGGGAAAAAACTTAGAAACTTTTTCAAAAATTTTGAATTTTTTTTACCTCAGTTCGGTATGTTCCAGCGGTACAATTTTGTTTAAAGTTCGCCCGTGTAACCACGGTCAGACTTGCATCACATGTACAAAATTTAATGCATAAGTTACCACTGGAAGTGGGAGAACACTTAAAAAAACGTTCAAAAATTGTGAAAATTTTTTACCTCAGTTCGGTATGTTCCAGCGGTGGAATTTTGTTTAAAGTTCGCCTGTGTTACCACGGTCAGACTCGCATCACATGTACAAATTTTAATGCATAAGTTACCACTGGAAAGTGGAAAAAAAATTGGAAAATTTTGCAAAAATTGTGAAAATTGTTTTACCTCAGTTCGGTATGTTCCAGCGGTGGAATTTTGTTTAAAGTTCGCCCGTGTAACCACGGTCAGACTTGCGTCACATGTACACATTTTAATGCATAAGTTACCACTGGAAGTGGGAAAACACTTATAACAATTTTAAAACGTTTGAATTTTTTTACATCAGTTCGGTATGTTCCAGCGGTGGAATTTTGTTTAAAGTTCGCCCGTGTAACCACGGTCAGACTTGCATCACATGTACAAATTTTAATGCATAAGTTACCACTGGAAAGTGGGGAAAAAAATTAGACACGTTTTCAAAAATTTTGAATTTTTTTTACCTCAGTTCGGTATGTTCCAGCGATGGAATTTTGTTTAAAGTTCGCCCGTGTAACCACGGTCAGACTTGCATCACATGTACAAATTTTAATGCATAAGTTACCACTGGAAGTGGGAAAAAACTTAGAAAATTTTTCAAAAATTTTGAAAATTTTTTACCTCAGTTCGGTATGTTCCAGCGATGAAATTTTGTTTAAAGTTCGCCCGTGTAACCACGGTCAGACTTGCATCACATGTACAAATTTTAATGCATAAGTTACCACTGGAAGTGGAAAAAAAATTGGAAAATTTTGCAAAAATTGTGAAAATTTTTTTACCACAGTTCGGTATGTTCCAGCGGTGGAATTTTGTTTAAAGTTCGCCCGTGTAACCACGGTCAGACTTGCGTCACATGTACACATTTTAATGCATAAGTTACCACTGGAAGTGGGAAAACACTTATAACAATTTTAAAACGTTTGAATTTTTTTACATCAGTTCGGTATGTTCCAGCGGTGGAACTTTGTTTAAAGTTCGCCCGTGTAACCACGGTAAGACTTGCATCACATGTACAAATTTTAATGCATAAGTTACCACTGGAAGTGGGAAAAAAATTAGACACGTTTTCAAAAATTTTGAATTTTTTTTACCTCAGTTCGGTATGTTCCAGAGGTGGAATTTTGTTTAAAGTTCGCCCGTGTAACCACGGTCAGACTTGCATCACATGTACAAATTTTAATGCATAAGTTACCACTGGAAGTGGGAAAAAACTTAGAAAATTTTTCAAAAATTTTGAAAATTTTTTACCTCAGTTCGGTATGTTCCAGCGATGAAATTTTGTTTAAAGTTCGCCCGTGTAACCACGGTCAGACTTGCATCACATTTACAAATTTTAATGCATAAGTTACCACTGGAAGTGGGAAAAAACTTAGAAACTTTTGAATTTTTTAACCTCAGTTCGGTATGTTCCAGCGGTGGAATTTTGTTTAAAGTTCGCCCGTGTAACCACGGTCAGACTTGCATCACATGTACGAATTTTAATGCATAAGTTACCACTGGAAGTGGGAAAAAACTTAGAAATTTTGTTACCTTAGTTCGGTATGTTCCGGCTGTTGAATTTTGTTTAAAGTTCGCGTGTGTAACCACGGTCAGACTTGCATCACATGCACAAATTTTAATGAATAAGTTACCAGTTGAAGTGGGAAAAAACTTAGAAAATTGTTTTACCTCAGTTCGGTATGTTCCAGCGGTGCAATTTTGTTTAAAGTTCGCCCGTGTACCCACGGTCGGACTTGCATCACATGTACAAATTTTAATGCATAAGTTACCACTGGAAGTGGGAAAACACTTAAAAAAAAATTTCAAAAATTGTGAAAATTTTTTACCTCAGTTCGGTATGTTCCAGCGGTGGAATTTTGTTTAAAGTTCGCCCGTGTAACCACGGTCAGACTTGCATCACATGTACAAATTTTAATGCATAAGTTAACACTGGAAGTGGGAAAAAACTTAGAAATTTTGTTACCTTAGTTCGGTATGTTCCGGCTGTTCAATTTTGTTTAAAGTTCGCGTGTGTAACCACGGTCAGACTTGCATCACATGCACAAATTTTAATGAATAAGTTACCAGTTGAAGTGGGAAAAAACTTAGAAAATTGTTTTACCTCAGTTCGGTATGTTCCAGCGGTGCAATTTTGTTTAAAGTTCGCCCGTGTACCCACGGTCGGACTTGCATCACATGTACAAATTTTAATGCATAAGTTACCACTGGAAGTGGGAAAACACTTAAAAAAAAATTTCAAAAATTGTGAAAATTTTTTACCTCAGTTCGGTATGTTCCAGCGGTGGAATTTTGTTTAAAGTTCGCCCGTGTAACCACGGTCAGACTTGCATCACATGTACAAATTTTAATGCATAAGTTACCACTAGAAGTGGGAAAAAAATTGGAAAATTTTGCAAAAATTTAGAATTTTTTACCTCAGTTCGGTATGTTCCAGCGGTGCAATTTTGTTTAAAGTTCGCCTGTGTAACCACGGTCAGACTTGCGTCACATGTACACATTTTAATGCATAAGTTACCACTGGAAGTGGGATAAAACTTATAACAATTTTTTTTGAATTTTTTTTACATCAGTTCGGTATGTTCCAGCGGTGGAATTTTGTTTAAAGTTCGCCCGTGTAACCACGGTCAGACTTGCATCACATGTACAAATTTTAATGCATAAGTTACCACTGGAAGTGGGAAAAAACTTAGAAAAATGTTCAAAAATTGTGAAAATTTTTTACCTCAGTTCGGTATGTTCCAGCGGTGGAATTTTGTTTAAAGTTCGCCCGTGTAACCACGGTCAGACTTGCATCACATGTACAAATTTTAATGCATAAGTTACCACTGGAAGTGGGAAAAAAATTGGAAAATTTTGCAAAAATTGTGAAACTTTTTTTACCTCAGTTCGGTATGTTCCAGCGGTGGAATTTTGTTTAAAGTTCGCCCGTGTAACCACGGTCAGACTTGCGTCACATGTACACATTTTAATGCATAAGTTACCACTGGAAGTGGGAAAACACTTATAACAATTTTAAAACGTTTGAATTTTTTTTACATCAGTTCGGTATGTTCCAGCGGTGGAATTTTGTTTAAAGTTCGCCCGTGTAACCACGGTCAGACTTGCATCACATGTACAAATTTTAATGCATAAGTTACCACTGGAAGTGGGAAAAAATTAGACACGTTTTCAAAAATTTTGAATTTTTTTTACCTCAGTTCGGTATGTTCCAGCGGTGGAATTTTGTTTAAAGTTCGCCCGTGTAACCACGGTCAGACTTGCATCACATGTACAAATTTTAATGCATAAGTTACCACTGGAAGTGGGAAAAAACTTAGAAACTTTTTCAAAAATTTTGAATTTTTTTTACCTCAGTTCGGTATGTTCCAGCCGTACAATTTTGTTTAAAGTTCGCCCGTGTAACCACGGTCAGACTTGCATCACATGTACAAATTTTAATGCATAAGTTACCACTGGAAGTGGGAAAACACTTAAAAAAATGTTCAAAAATTGTGAAAATTTTTTACCTCAGTTCGGTATGTTCCAGCGGTGGAATTTTGTTTAAAGTTCGCCCGTGTAACCACGGTCAGACTTGCATCACATGTACAAATTTTAATGCATAAGTTACCACTGGAAGTGGGAAAAAACTTAGAAACTTTTTCAAAAATTTTGAATTTTTTTTACCTCAGTTCGGTATGTTCCAGCCGTACAATTTTGTATTAAAGTTCGCCCGTGTAACCACGGTCAGACTTGCATCACATGTACAAATTTTAATGCATAAGTTACCACTGGAAGTGGGAAAACACTTAAAAAAATGTTCAAAAATTGTGAAAATTTTTTACCTCAGTTCGGTATGTTCCAGCGGTGGAATTTTGTTTAAAGTTCGCCCGTGTAACCACGGTCAGACTTGCATCACATGTACAAATTTTAATGCATAAGTTACCACTGGAAGTGGGAAAAAACTTAGAAATTTTTTCAATAATTTTGAATTTTTTTTACCTCAGTTCGGTATGTTCCAGCCGTACAATTTTGTTTTAAGTTCGCCCGTGTAACCACGGTCAGACTTGCATCACATGTACAAATTTTAATGCATAAGTTACCACTTGAAGTGGGAAAAAACTTAGAAAATTGTTTTACCTCAGTTCGGTATGTTCCAGCGGTGCAATTTTGTTTAAAGTTCGCCCGTGTAACCACGGTCGGACTTGCATCACATGTACAAATTTTAATGCATAAGTTACCACTGGAAGTGGGAAAACAGTTAAAAAAAAATTTCAAAAATTGTGAAAATTTTTTACCTCAGTTCGGTATGTTCCAGCGGTGGAATTTTGTTTAAAGTTCGCCCGTGTAACCACGGTCAGACTTGCATCACATGTACAAATTTTAATGCATAAGTTACCACTAGAAGTGGGAAAAAAATTGGAAAATTTTGCAAAAATTTAGAATTTTTTACCTCAGTTCGGTATGTTCCAGCGGTGCAATTTTGTTTAAAGTTCGCCTGTGTAACCACGGTCAGACTTGCGTCACATGTACACATTTTAATGCATAAGTTACCACTGGAAGTGGGATAAAACTTATAACAATTTTTTTTGAATTTTTTTTACATCAGTTCGGTATGTTCCAGCGGTGGAATTTTGTTTAAAGTTCGCCCGTGTAACCACGGTCAGACTTGCATCACATGTACAAATTTTAATGCATAAGTTACCACTGGAAGTGGGAAAAAACTTAGAAAAATGTTCAAAAATTGTGAAAATTTTTTACCTCAGTTCGGTATGTTCCAGCGGTGGAATTTTGTTTAAAGTTCGCCCGTGTAACCACGGTCAGACTTGCATCACATGTACAAATTTTAATGCATAAGTTACCACTGGAAGTGGGAAAAAAATTGGAAAATTTTGCAAAAATTGTGAAACTTTTTTTACCTCAGTTCGGTATGTTCCAGCGGTGGAATTTTGTTTAAAGTTCGCCCGTGTAACCACGGTCAGACTTGCGTCACATGTACACATTTTAATGCATAAGTTACCACTGGAAGTGGGAAAACACTTATAACAATTTTAAAACGTTTGAATTTTTTTTACATCAGTTCGGTATGTTCCAGCGGTGGAATTTTGTTTAAAGTTCGCCCGTGTAACCACGGTCAGACTTGCATCACATGTACAAATTTTAATGCATAAGTTACCACTGGAAGTGGGAAAAAAATTAGACACGTTTTCAAAAATTTTGAATTTTTTTTACCTCAGTTCGGTATGTTCCAGCGGTGGAATTTTGTTTAAAGGTCGCCCGTGTAACCACGGTCAGACTTGCATCACATGTACAAATTTTAATGCATAAGTTACCACTGGAAGTGGGAAAAAACTTAGAAACTTTTTCAAAAATTTTGAATTTTTTTTACCTCAGTTCGGTATGTTCCAGCGGTACAATTTTGTTTAAAGTTCGCCCGTGTAACCACGGTCAGACTTGCATCACATGTACAAAATTTAATGCATAAGTTACCACTGGAAGTGGGAAAACACTTAAAAAAACGTTCAAAAATTGTGAAAATTTTTTACCTCAGTTCGGTATGTTCCAGCGGTGGAATTTTGTTTAAAGTTCGCCTGTGTTACCACGGTCAGACTCGCATCACATGTACAAATTTTAATGCATAAGTTACCACTGGAAGTGGAAAAAAAATTGGAAAATTTTGCAAAAATTGTGAAAATTGTTTTACCTCAGTTCGGTATGTTCCAGCGGTGGAATTTTGTTTAAAGTTCGCCCGTGTAACCACGGTCAGACTTGCGTCACATGTACACATTTTAATGCATAAGTTACCACTGGAAGTGGGAAAACACTTATAACAATTTTAAAACGTTTGAATTTTTTTACATCAGTTCGGTATGTTGCCAGCGGTGGAACTTTGTTTAAAGTTCGCCCGTGTAACCACGGTAAGACTTGCATCACATGTACAAATTTTAATGCATAAGTTACCACTGGAAGTGGGAAAAAAATTAGACACGTTTTCAAAAATTTTGAATTTTTTTTACCTCAGTTCGGTATGTTCCAGAGGTGGAATTTTGTTTAAAGTTCGCCCGTGTAACCACGGTCAGACTTGCATCACATGTACAAATTTTAATGCATAAGTTACCACTGGAAGTGGGAAAAAACTTAGAAAATTTTTCAAAAATTTTGAAAATTTTTTACCTCAGTTCGGTATGTTCCAGCGATGAAATTTTGTTTAAAGTTCGCCCGTGTAACCACGGTCAGGACTTGCATCACATTTACAAATTTTAATGCATAAGTTACCACTGGAAGTGGGAAAAAACTTAGAAACTTTTGAATTTTTTAACCTCAGTTCGGTATGTTCCAGCGGTGGAATTTTGTTTAAAGTTCGCCCGTGTAACCACGGTCAGACTTGCATCACATGTACGAATTTTAATGCATAAGTTACCACTGGAAGTGGGAAAAAACTTAGAAAATTTTTCAAAAATTTTGAAATTTTTTTAACTCAGTTCGGTATGTTCCAGCGATAAAATTTTGTTTAAAGTTCGCCCGTGTAACCACGGTCAGACTTGCATCACATTTACAAATTTTAATGCATAAGTTACCACTGGAAGTGGGAAAAAACTTAGAAAATTTTGAATTTTTTTACCTCAGTTCGGTATGTTCCAGCGGTGGAATTTTGTTTAAAGTTCGCGCTTGTAACCACGGTAAGACTTGTATCACATGTACGAATTTTAATGCATAAGTTACCACTGGAAGTGGGAAAAAACTTAGAAAATTTTGCAAAAAATTAGAATTTTTTTACCTCAGTTCGGTATGTTCCAGCGGTGGAATTTTGTTTAAAGTTCGCCCGTGTAACCACGGTCAGACTTGCATCACATGTACAAATTTTAATGCATAAGTTACCACTGGAATTGGGAAAAAACTTGGAAAATTTTTCAAAAATTTTGAAATTTTTATTACCTCAGTTCGGTATGTTCCAGCGGTGGAATTTTGTTTAAAGGTCGCCCGTGTAACCACGGTCACACTTGCAGCACATGTACAAATTTTAATGCATAAGTTACCACTGGAAGTGGGAAAAGACTTAGAAAACTTTTCAAAACTTTTGAATTGTTTTTTACCTTAGTTCGGTATGTTCCAGCGGTGGAATTTTGTTTAAAGTTCGCCCGTGCAACGACGGTCAGACTTGCATCACATGTACAAATTTTAATGCATAAGTTAACACTGGAAGTGGGAAAAAACTTAGAAATTTTGTTACCTTAGTTCGGTATGTTCCAGCTGTGCAATTTTGTTTAAAGTTCGCGTGTGTAACCACGGTCAGACTTGCATCACATGCATAAATTTTAATGAATAAGTTACCACTTGAAGTGGGAAAAAACTTAGAAAATTGTTTTACCTCAGTTCGGTATGTTCCAGCGGTGCAATTTTGTTTAAAGTTCGCCCGTGTAACCACGGTCGGACTTGCATCACATGTACAAATTTTAATGCATAAGTTACCACTGGAAGTGGGAAAACACTTAAAAAAAAATTTCAAAAATTGTGAACATTTTTTACCTCAGTTCGGTATGTTCCAGCGGTGGAATTTTATTTAAAGTTCGCCCGTGTAACCACGGTCAGACTTGCATCACATGTACAAATTTTAATGCATAAGTTACCACTGGAAGTGGGAAAACACTTAAAAAAATGTTCAAAAATTTTGAATTTTTTTTACTTCAGTTCGGTATGTTCCAGCGGTACAATTTTGTTTAAAGTTCGCCCGTGTAACCACGGTCAGACTTGCATCACATGTACAAATTTTAATGCATAAGTTACCACTGGAAGTGGGAAAACACTTAAAAAAATGTTCAAAAATTGTGAAAATTTTTTACCTCAGTTCGGTATGTTCCAGCGGTGGAATTTTGTTTAAAGTTCGCCCGTGTAACCACGGTCAGACTTGCATCACATGTACAAATTTTAATGCATAAGTTACCACTGGAAGTGGGAAAACACTTAAAAAAATGTTCAAAAATTTTGAATTTTTTTTACTTCAGTTCGGTATGTTCCAGCGGTACAATTTTGTTTAAAGTTCGCCCGTGTAACCACGGTCAGACTTGCATCACATGTACAAATTTTAATGCATAAGTTACCACTGGAAGTGGGAAAACACTTAAAAAAATGTTCAAAAATTGTGAAAATTTTTTACCTCAGTTCGGTATGTTCCAGCGGTGG
>CH001706.1:1918-17101 GCA_000149265.1 Ciona savignyi | reverse complement strand
AACCAAAGATCAATATAATGGGGACTTGTACACTACCAAACTATCAATAAAATGGGGTCTTGTACACTACCAAACAGCAATATAATGGGGTCTTGTGCACAACCAAACAAGCAATAAATGGGTTCTTTAACACAACCAAACAGCAATATAATGGGGTCTTGTACACAACCAAATAGCAATATAATGTGGTCTTGTACACAACCAAACAAGCAATAAAATGGGGTCTTGTACACAACTAGACAAGCAATAAAATGGGGTATTGTGCACAACCAGACAAGCAATAAAATAGGTTCTTGTACACAACTGAACAAGCACTAAAATGGGGTCTTGTACATAACCAGACAAGCAATAAAATGGGGTATTGTGCACAACCAAACAGCAATAATACGGGTTCTTGTACACAACTGAACAAGCAATAAAGTGGGGTCTTGTGCTTAACCAAACAGCAATAAAATGCAGTGTGTGCAATGTGCAAATACACAGGAATAAATTAAGATCAAGTCTACAACCTAAGATTTTTAAACTTAGGTTTTCGTTTAAGTCGATGTCCATCTGCACTGCATATTTTCTTGGGTGTTAATATCAATTCGGATTTAGATCTGGTGTCAATGCAATTCTGTTTCGGAGAACCTGCATTGTATTACTTGATTATTCATATTCATGCAATCATGCATTTATAATTCTTACTTTGGTTCACATTATAAAGTGGAAGTAGACAATAGATGTAAACATTCTAAACAAATGTCATATCACCCAATTTTACCGGTACTTGTGCTTAAACAGACATTTTAAGAGTGAAATCTTGCTACATTTTGTATTTCATTCTAAAATAAATTTTCTCTATTTTAACGGCATACTAGTATTTATTTAACAATGTATAAAACCAATATACTTGCAAAAACTGGATAACCTACAATATATTCCTTTATAAAGTTCAGGGTCAATATTCTACAAATTCAGATAATGATAGCCTAGCTACATAAAAATACATACACATTCCAATTCTTTTCGCCAGATAAAACAAACGATCATATGGACTACGTGCTTTGCATGCATCTCCGATTGCAATTTCATCAAAACTTTGAATCCACTTTAATCCACATGTTTTTAGATCTTTTAGCAAGTAGATGTCAATAATTTCATCATCTTTTAGAAATTTCACTCGGATGGACCTTGTAGTAACTGTTAAAACAAAATATTTCATAAAAATACAACATTGTTACTTGCGTAAGTGAAATAACTTACGCATGAAACGTTGTATTCATGAACATAGCTAGTGCAAAACTGATATTAGACTAGCATAGAATATTCAATCATGTAAATTTTATAATAATTACCACAGCATTCACTGTTACAAATATTATTATACCCTGGAAATGCTGTGCCAAGGCAGGAACGGTCGCATAAAACTAAATACTTTATATTTTTAACAAAATATTGAACAACTTAACAATTTATACCTCACCACTATATTAAACAGTATCATACCTCGAAGCATTAGATTCATGACAAGTTCGCAGTATAAATTACTGATCATTATTGATCAAAATTGAAAAAATGTATATCTACCAAAACTTCACCCAGTGTAAGTAAAGATCGGTCATATTTTCTAATTATTTTTTTCATAATTAGTTTTCGTTATACTGCAGTCTTGTGCTAGCTGTTTGAACTGGTGTGTATTTACTTTAATTTTATCGCCGTGTTTCCTTTGTCAGTGAGATTTGAACCCTTCAACTGCCTTTTTGCAAACGTAACATTTGTAACCTCTGTACCGTTTATATATTCTCATTTTATCCTCCTTTGCCTTTGTGTCGTACAAAAATATTTCTTTGGGGAGGTCCGGGTGATACTTCGTGTAGTGATGGGTCACATTAATAAATGGTATATTGCAGTTTTCCACTGGGCAGTCTCTAACTCTTCTTTTACTTCTGAAATAAAATCATGCAAGTAGATTACAAAAGCCAAGATTGCATAAAAATTACATAGTACAGTAATCATATTCACCTTCTGGACCAGTGCCAATACAAATACCACTAAAAATTACCAAAAGTCTTCAAACTATAATTAGCCTTGTGAACTGTGCCCATCACTTTTTACAGTTGACCAAAATATTTATTAACCTTCAATCTTTAACTTTACCTATATAGTTAAGTATATTGGTTTATACAGTTTAGATTCAAACCTTTGTTGTCTGGTTGTACAATGCATTTGGTATTGTTCGCTCATGTTGAATTCTAAAACATAATAAAATATATGTTGGTGTAACTAAAATTAGAATAACACAAGACCAAGCCATAATGCAGAAATCCAAGCTTGGCATACATTGGTACCTATGTCTAAGCACTAATTAATTCAAGTTTAGTATCTAGAAAATCAAATGTAAACAACCACTGTTTGCAAACCACATTTATAATTGATCGTGCATACAGGCTTCTGCAACTCTACCATTGGGAAATTCCAACTTTGTTATTTATAAAAAAAAATATTGCATCTATACCTGTTACAATGAGAAACTATGAGACATTTTTTCATCTGCACTAAAATCGCTGTTGATGCATAAATAAAAATAATATATATATATATTGAAATATATACTGTGTTTGTATTTATTGGAAAATTTATAAAAATGGGGGCAATCCGTGTACAGAAAACTATTTGAACCCGGAATTAGACTAGCACAAGATCATATAACATTCATACATAACAATAATCTTGATCTTATTGAGACGAATTTAAATGGTCAATTAGTTGATCATATACATTTATAGTACAATTTTAAAGTATACCATTTTATCCTCCAGAACCCAATTTAACTTTATGTCTACCAACGTCAATACTCCAATAGGATTGACCCCAAATTTCAGTATGAAATCAACATTGTCCAGCTAAGTGGTCTAGGAAACAACACAACAAGGTTTAATGTTCAACTTGGTCATGTTGTGGTCAGCTGTGGTCTGTGTCCCTACGCAACAGCTCCAACAACCTGACTGTCGTGTTATATAGTATTGAAACTGGATGCATCATTATAAATTCTAAAATTTAGTTACCTGCTAGAAGAAGAAAATCTTATTTTTGAACCTCGCTGTCGATTTCTGCCACGATTTCGACTTCGTGATCTGAACCTTTAAAAATAAAAGTACCGTAGGCGGCAGGGACAGGGCAATATACTAAATATGTATGGTGCTTATGATGACAGAGATTCAGTGCTAAAACTGGAAGATATTGTTTTCGATGAGCTGCTGAATTCGCCCCTAAATCTACACATAAAGTACCAAATTAATTATACCTAATGATACTTATAAATTTACTTCATGTTGATATTTGAACAATAATCACTTAAAAATAAGTTTCATTTAAAAAACTACAAAATAATAGGGGCATCGAACGTGACATCCAAACTTATACTAAATGGTAATGAATGTTAGAATTAAAGCTCAGTTGGTACAACACATTATCACAGAATTGAGTGTTCAGGAATAATTTCCCGTGCTAGGCAATTTGCATTGAAAAGGGGGATTACCTAACCGTTTTATTCACCTGTACTTGTAATTATGTTTCTTGAGATGACGATGACACCGTTTCCGTTTTTGTTTCATATCTTCTTGGCCTCGAGATCTGGACCTTATATACAAAAATCATTCCAAACTTAATATATGTAGCATGATGTATAAAACGTCACACAGCAAGTATTTTATAATATTTACCAAGATTCGGAGCAGGAATACTCCGAAGTGGATGAAGAATAACTTCTATGTCTTTCAGATCTGTACAAATTTGTTTAATACATTTTAATAAATTTTAATACGTTTTAATACGTTTTAATACCTTTTAATACGTTTTAATATGTTTTAATACGTTTTAATACATTTAATACATATTAATAATATTAATTATTAATATGTGTATTATATTGCAATAGCATGATAAATGACAATGATTGCCTGTATTCTCCATTGACTTTTCATACAATTGATTAAGAGAGTTTGTCAAAAGTGACAGCATTCTGCATGTTTTCTAATTACGTTTAGATTTCATTAGGTGTCACTCTAAGTGGTTTTGAACACCCTGTTAAATTAGGCAATTGTGATTTGTCATAATAGATATTTTTGATTATAAAATACTTCCACATTTAAAAACCTTAAAAACATGTTCTAGGTACCGGTACTTTAATCTTTAAATAAGATAATAAAAAATAATGAAAATAGGTACATCGCCAATATGCTGAAAATACCTTTCACATCTCTTTTCTTTAAACGTGGATTGTCTGTGCCTAAAATATATCAAATCATTTTATAGCATGTAGGCAAAGTATATATATATATGAACGACTGTAAAATGCCTTTAAAATTGGTAAGTTCTAATTGTCCGAAATTAAGGCAGTAGCTTTCTGCAGTACTACATATAATAAATATATGTTGTAAAATAGTAATTCCGAGTGGCCAAGTAGCTTAGTGGGTTAGTGCTTTGCCTTCCAGCCGAAAGGTTGAAGGATCTAAACCAGCCGCTAGCTAGACAATTGTGTTTTTAGGCAAGGCAATTAGCGGACATCCCCTGAACCCAGTGAATTATTAGATGGCCCTAAAACAGCAGCAGCCTCTCGATCATATACAATAAATACACTGCAACTACTCCAGTAACCCGACGGTGGGCATGAGGTAATATGGCAATTGTCTGTGTTATAACGCTCCCTGTAATTTTCCATCTGCGGTAATAAACACGAGTATCCTGTCCTTATATGTGTAAAAGTGTAGCGAGCGAACTTGAATTCGCACGCAATTATGACGGTACATGAGGTATCTTTTATATTTCGCTTGGTAACACTCAGATAAGAATCACTGTTAGCCAGTCCCTTACTAATGAAAACCAGCTGCTGTGGCCTGCGCCCATGAAAACTCCCAGGCACTCCTCGCATAACTAAACATTATCATGAAAAGTCACCTTTCACTTTCTTCTGTTGAACTCATTTCTACGTTGTGTGAAATATAGGTTAAATACCAGTACGCACAAGTCTGCAAAAATAATAAAGTAATTTATTGCAATAGTAGAAGCTGGAACTTGATAACCGTGTTTTATGTTTAAATAAGCTTTCTTCGGAATGCTAGTTTCCTTCTAGTTCTAGCTTACATCGGAAAACTATTGCAACGTCAACGTTTATAGTTTAACCTTAATCAATTTGTTAGCTTTTGTCATCATATATGCAGCTTATGTTTAACATGAATCTAATATCTACACCAAGTTATACTGCCTATGTTAAATCATAAAAAGATTGATTTGGCCATAAACCAAAATCCGTCTGTCATTACAAAATACAAACCAGAAACCACGAGGACATTAACTAAAAGGCGGAAATGTGCAATTACGGAAATACGGAACTTTATACTGAACTTTAGCCCACTCTAACGACCGTGAGTTTAAAAGAACACGAAGGATTTTTTTAACTAAAAACTAATCCACCTAAAGGCATTAGGATTTACGGAGTATTCTTAACCAGTTTTCATTTAATTTTCGCATTTCCGTAGTTCCGTATTTTCGCCATTCGACATTAACTGGAACACGAGGTAGTAAAAACAGATCATAATGGTGCTTGTGTTTAAACAAGTACCAACAAAAAAGGAAAAAAATGTTTGTTTCTTTTCATTTACTTCTCTTTTTATCTCTTTTAAGTCTCACGTTCTTTCCCCCTTAACATCATGTCGAAATTCCAACATTCAATTTCAATAGGTATTCTTCATTTCGTGAGCATTGTTTGCACGTGAAATGTTATTAACTTAAAAATATCATCCTAGATATTTCTTGTGAAATATAACAAAACAATGACATATTCTTAAACAAGATATAAATTGTACTAAACGGTTAAAAACTATTGTACAGTGCAGAACCTTTTCTTGCATGATCTTGCTATTCGAACGACAAATACTGGGGACAGTACAACACATAAACAATTAAATTATTTACCTCCAGAATGAACTTCAATCGATAAAATCACTGCACCAAAAATGTAATGCCATCGCGACTTGAGTTTGCTGCCCCTATAAACATGTATAACACAGAGTTTATCAGCACGACTTTTGTCTTTGTACGTCAAAAATACAATATGCTACAGATGACGAAAAGATTGGGTATGTGACTTTTGGATGTCGTGTAGGCTACTCGCGTTAATCGGTTGCCTTTGAAAAGCCAATGATACACAGTTATTTAATGGGAACCAATTTACAAATGTGTTATCCAACCATTAACCAATTCGTATGCCATTGCTGCGACAAATCATCGATTTAGGTATATCAAAGCGGTTAGATATCAAACCAAAGCAAACATAAGAATTTGGCATGAAACAGCTTTGATATACGTAAATCAACGAATTGTTGTAGTAAATGCATGGAAATAGGTAGATGGTTGGGTAACACACTTGTAAACTTATATCCAAAAAATGAATCCTATATTCCGTTTAGTTTTCTAACGCGCGCCACCAAAGCACACATACCACGTCTAATTAGCAATATGTTCGCTTTGGGTAGAGATGAAACATCTTTGATATATCTAAATGGACAATTAGTTGCAGTAAGTGCATGTAAATTGGTAGACTGGTAGATGGTTGGGTTACACACTTGTAAACTTCTATCCAAAAAAAGGACCCTATATTCTGATTACTTTTCTAACGCGCGCCACTAACGCACTCATAACACGTCAAATTATCAATATCTTCGCTTTGGGTAGAGATAAAACAGCTTTGATATATCTAAATCGACGATTTGTTGTAGTAAGTGCATGAAAATAGGTAGATGATTGGGTAACACAGTTTTAAACTTGAATACGAAAAATTAACCCTATATTCCGTTTACTTTTCTAACGCGCGCCAATAACGAACTCATACCAAGTCAAATTATCAATATGTTCGCTATGGGTTGAGATGAAACAGCTTTGATATATCTAAATCCACGATTTGTTGTAGTAAGTGCATAAAAATTTGTAGATGATTGGGTAACACACTTTTAAACTTTTATACGAAAAATTAACCCTATATTCCGTTTACTTTTCTAACGCGCGCCACTAACGCACTCATACCACGTCAAATTATCAATATGTTCGCTTTGTGTAGATATGAAACAGCTTTGATATATGTAAATCGACGATTTGTTGAAGTAAGTAGATAAAAATTGGTACATGTTCTGGGTAACACACGCTTTAAACTTGTATACGAAAAATTAACCCTATATTCCGTTTACTTTTCTAACGCGCGCCATTAACGCACTCATACCACGCCAAATTATCAATATGTTCGCTTTGGGTAGAGATGAAACAGCTTTGATATATCTGAATCGACGATTTGTTGTAGTAAGTGCATAAAAATTGGTAGATGATTGGGTAACACACTTTTAAACTTTTATACGAAAAATTAACCCTATATTCCGTTTACTTTTCTCAACGCGCGGCCACTAACGGCACTCAATACCACGTCAAAGTTATCAATATGTTCGCTTTGTGTAGATATGAAACAGCTTTGAATATATGTAAATCGACGATTTGTTGAAGTAAGTAGATAAAAATTGGTACATGGTTGGGTAACACACGTTTAGACTGGTATACGAAAAATTAACCCTATATTCCGTTTACTTTTCTAACGCGCGCCATTAACGCACTCATACCACGTCAAATTATCAATATGTTCGCTTTGGGTAGAGATGAAACAGCTTTTGATATATCTGAATAGACGATTTGTTGTAGTAAGTGCATAAAAATTGGTAGATGATTGGGTAACACACTTTTAAACTTTTATACGAAAAATTAACCCTATATTCCGTTTACTTTTCTAACGCGCGACACTAACGCACTCATACCACGTCAAATTATCAATATGTTCGCTTTGTGTAGATATGAAACAGCTTTGATATATGTAAATCGACGATTTGTTGTAGTAAGTAGATAAAAATTGGTACATGGTTGGGTAACACACGTTTAAACTTGTATACGAAAAATTAACCCTATATTCCGTTTACTTTTCTAACGCGCGCCATTAACGCACTCATACCACGTCAAATTATCAATATGTTCGCTTTGGGTAGAGATGAAACAGCTTTGATATATCTAAATCGACGATTTGTTGTAGCAAGTGCATGAAAATTGGTAGATGGTTGGGTAACACACTTGTAAACCTATATCCAAAAAATGAACCCTATATTCCATTTACTTTTCTAACGTGCGCCACTAACGCCCTCATACCACGTCAAAATATCAATATCTTCGCTTTGGGAGAGATGAAACAGCTTAGATATCTTAATCGACAATTTGTTGTATTAAGTGCATAAAAATTGGTAGATGATTGGGTAACACCATTGTAAACTTATATCCAAATAAGGAACCTTATATTCCCTTTACTTTTCTAAAGCGCGCCATTAACGCACTCATACCACGTCAAATTATCAATATGTTCGCTTTGGGTAGAGATGAAAAAGCTTTGATATATCTAAATCGACGATTTGTTGTAGTAAGTGCATAAAAATTGGTAGATGATTGGGTAACACACTTTTAAACTTTTATACGAAAAATTAACCCTATATTCCGTTTACTTTTCTAACGCGCGACACTAACGCACTCATACCACGTCAAATTATCAATATGTTCGCTTTGTGTAGATATGAAACAGCTTTGATATATGTAAATCGACGATTGTGTTGTAGTAAGTAGATAAAAATTGGTACATGGTTGGGTAACACACGTTTAAACTTGTATACGAAAAATTAACCCTATATTCCGTTTACTTTTCTAACGCGCGCCATTAACGCACTCATACCACGTCAAATTATCAATATGTTCGCTTTGGGTAGAGATGAAACAGCTTTGATATATCTAAATCGACGATTTGTTGTAGCAAGTGCATGAAAATTGGTAGATGGTTGGGTAACACACTTGTAAACCTATATCCAAAAAATGAACCCTATATTCCATTTACTTTTCTAACGCGCGCCACTAACGCCCTCATACCACGTCAAATTATCAATATCTTCCCTTTGGGAGAGATGAAATAGCTTAGATATCTTAATCGACAATTTGTTGTATTAAGTGCATAAAAATTGGTAGATGATTGGGTAACACCATTGTAAGCTTATATCCAAATAAGGAACCTTATATTCCCTTTACTTTTCTAAAGCGCGCCACTAACGCACTCATATCACGTCAAATTATCAATATGTTCGCTTTGGGTTAAAATGAAACAGCTTTGATATATCTAAATCGACGATTTGTTGTAGTAAGTGCATAAAAATTGGTAAATGATTGGGTAACACACTTTTAAACGTGTATACGAAAAATTAAACCTATATTCCGTTTACTTTTCTAACGCGCGCCACTAACGCACTCATACCACGTCAAATTATCAGTATGGTCGCTTTGTGTAGATATGAAACAGCTTTGATATATGTAAATCGACGATTTGTTGTAGTAAGTAGATGAAAATTGGTACATGGTTGGGTAACACACGTTTAAACTTGTATACGAAAAATTAAACCTATATTCCGTTTACTTTTCTAACGCGCGCCATTAACGCACTCATACCACGTCAAATTATCAATATGTTCGCTTTGGGTAGAAATGAAACAGCTTTGATATATCTAAATCGACGATTTGTTGTAGCAAGTGCATGAAAATTGGTAGATGGTTGGGTGACACAATTGTTAACTTATATCCAAATAAGGAACCTTATATTCCCTTTACTTTTCTAAAGCGCGCCACTAACGCACTCATATCACGTCAAATTATCAATATGTTCGCTTTGGGTTAAAATGAAACAGCTTTGATATATCTAAATCGACGATTTGTTGTAGTAAGTGCATAAAAATTGGTAAATGATTGGGTAACACACTTTTAAATGTGTATACGAAAAATTAAACCTATATTCCGTTTACTTTTCTAACGCGCGCCACTAACGCACTCATACCACGTCAAATTATCAATATGTTCGCTTTGGGTAGAGATGAAACAGCTTTGATATATCTAAATCGACGATTTGTTGTAGCAAGTGCATGAAAATTGGTAGATGGTTGGGTAACACACTTGTAAACCTATATCCAAAAAATGAACCCTATATTCCATTTACTTTTCTAACGCGCGCAACTAACGCCCTCATACCACGTTAAATTATCAATAGCTTCGCTTTGGGATGAGATGAAACAGCTTTGATATCTTAATCGACGATTTGTTGTATTAAGTGCATGAAAATTGGTAGATGATTGGGTAACACAATTGTAAACTTATATCCAAATAAGGAACCTTATATTCCCTTTACTTTTCTAAAGCGCGCCACTAACGCACTCATATCACGTCAAATTATCAATATGTTCGCTTTGGGTTAAAATGAAACAGCTTTGATATATCTAAATAATCGACGATTTGTTGTAGTAAGTGCATGAAAATTGGTAAATGATTGGGTAACACACTTTTAAACGTGTATACGAAAAATTAACCCTATATTCCGTTTACTTTTCTAACGCGCGCCACTAACGCACTCATACCACGTCCAATTCCCAATATGTTCGCTTTTGGTAGAGATGAAACAGCTTTGATATATCTAAATCGACGATTTGTTGTAGTAAGTGCATGAAAATTGGTAGATGGTAGGGTAACACACTTGTTAACTTATATCCATATAAGAAACCTTATATTCCGATTACTTTTCTAACGCGCGCCATTAACGCACTCATACCACGTCCAATTCTCAATATGTTCGGTTTTGGTAGAGATGAAACAGCTTTGATATATCTAAATCGACAATTTGTTGTAATAAGTGCATGAAAATTGGTACATGGTTGGGTAACACACGTTTAAACTTGTATACGAAAAATTAACCCTTTATTCCGTTTACTTTTCTAACGCGCGCCACTAACGCACTCATACCACGTCCAATTCTCAATAATGTTCGGTTTTGGTAGAGATGAAACAGCTTTGATATATCTAAATCGACGATTTGTTGTAATAAGTGCATGAAAATTGGTACATGGTTGGGTAACACACTTGTTAACTTATATCCAAATAAGAAACCTTATATTCCGATTACTTTTCTAACGCGCGCCACTAACGCACTCATACCACGTCCAATTCTCATTATGTTCGCTTTGGGTAGAGATGAAACAGCTTTGATATACCTAAATCAACGATTTGTTGTAGTAAACGCATGGAAATAGGTAGATGATTGGATAACACACTTGTTAACTTGTATCCATAAAATGACCCTTATTTTTCATTCGCGCGCCACTAACACACTCGTACCACGTCAAATTATCAATATGTTCGCTTCGGGTTAAGATAAAACATCTTTATTATGCCTAAATCGACGGTTTGTTGTAGTGAGTGCATTAAAATTCGTAGATGTTTGGGTAACACGTTTGTAAACTTGCTCCCAAAAAATAAACCCTATATTCCGTTTTCTTTTCTAACGCGCGCCACTGACGCACACGTCAAATTATAAATGCGTTCGCTTTGGGTTAAAATGAAAAAACTTTGATATATCTAAAAAAATGGTAGATGATTGGGTAAAACCCTTACAAACTTGTTCACCCCTAAAAGAACTGATATTTCGTTTACTTATTTTGATAAAACTCTTCCGAAAACAAATTTCAAATCAAATTTAGGTGATATAGGTTTCGAAAAGAAATTGCGAAACAAAATTTAATAAAACATATTAAAACCCTATTCCATTAAAATATGTTTCGAAATATTTTTTCAATATGTTTTAAAAAGATATCTCGACAAATAAGTTTAAATTTAAATACAAATGATGTAATGCATACAAACGTACGTGACTACGTATATCTGATCACCTGACTCGTTACATGAAGGTAGTAAAAGCGTGTATGTAGCAAGAAACATTCTGCCACTGGTGGGATTCCAACTTACGACCTCGGGCTATCAGCACAAATAATGTAAAGAGTTGACAATTTGTCTTTTTAAGTATATTCATTTCGTTAAAATTGATAAGACCGTATATGTGGTATAAATTTAAGAATTGGCGTGGATTCGTTAATTCCAACTACTTGTTTTTGTTTCTTAATAAGAATGTTTCAGATTTTGTGGAAATATTTCGAAAAGCTAAGCGTTTGAAACAAATTTTGATGAAAAGTGTTTCGAAAACAAATTTCGAAACATTTTTCGATAAAATGTGTTTCGAAAACAAATTTCGAAACAAATTTTGATGAAATGTGTTTCTAAAACAAATTTCGAAAAAATTTTTGATAATATGTGTTTCGAAAACAAATTTCGAAACAATTTTTAATGAAATGTGTTTCGAAAACAAATTTCGAAACAAATTTTGATGAAATGTGTTTCTAAAACAAATTTCGTGACTTCGTATACCTGATCACCTGACTCGTTTAATGAAGGTAGTAAAAGCGTGTAGGTAAAAATGAAAAATTGGTAGATAGTTGGGTAAGACACTTGTAAACTTGTAGACGATAAAATGAACCCTGCATTCCGGTTACTTTTCTAACGCGCGCCACTAACGCACTCACATTATATCAAATTCTCAATATGTTCGCTTTTGGTTAAGATGAAACAGCTTTGATATATCTAAATCGACGAATTGTTGTATTAAGAGCATGAAAATTGGTAGATGGGTTGGGTAAGACACTTGTAAACTTGTATACGAAAAATGAACCCTATATTTCGTTTACTTTTTTAACGCGCGCCACTAACGCACTCATTCCACGTCAAATTATTAATATGTTCGCTTTCGGTTAAAAAGAAACAACCTTAATCGACGATTTGTTGTAGTAAGTGCATAACAATTGGTAGATGATTGCCTAACACACTTGTAAACTTGTATCCAAAAAAGTAACCCTATATTTTGTTTACTTTTTCTAACGCGCGCCACTAACGCTCCCACATTATGTCAAATTCTCAATACGTTCGCTTTGGATTGAAATGAAGCAACTTTGATATGCCTAAATCAACGATTTTTTGTAGTGAGTGCATGAAAATTGGTTGATGATTGGATAACACACTTGTAAACGTGTATCCAAAAATTGAACCTGATATCTTCCTTATTTTTCTATCGCGCGCCACTAACGCACTCGTACCACGTCAAATTATCAATATGTTTGCTTCGGGTTAAGATAAAACATCTTTATTATGCCTAAATCGACGGTTTGTTGTAGTGAGTGCATTAAAATTGGTAGATGGTTGGGTAACACGTTTGTAAACTTGATCCTAAACAATAAACCCTATATTCCGTTTTCTTTTCTAACGCGCGCCATTGACGCACACGTCAAATTATAAATACGTTCGCTTTGGGTTAAAATGAAACAACTTTGATATATCTAAAAAAATAGTAGATGATTGGGTAACACCCTTGCAAACTTGTTTACCCCTAAAAGAACTGATATTTCGTTTCCTTATTTTGATAAAACTTTTTCGAAAACAAATTTCAAATCAAATTTAGGTGTTATAGGTTTTCAAAGAAATTGCGAAACAAAATTTAATAAAACATTTTAAAACCCTATTTCATTAAAATATGTTTCGAAATATTTTTTCAATATGTTTTAAAACGATATCTCGACAAAAAAGTTTGAATTTAAATACAAATGATGTAATGCATACAAACGTACGTGACTACGTATATCTGATCACCTGACTCGTTACATGAAGGTAGTAAAAGCGTGTAGGTAGCAAGAAACATTCTGCCGCTGGTGGGATTCGAACTTTCGACCTCGGGCTATCAGCACAAATGATGTAAAGAGTTGACAATTTGTCTTTTTAAGTATATTCATTTCGTTAAAATTGATAGGACCGTATGTGTGGTATAAATTTTAGAATTGGCGTGGATTCGTTAATTCCCACTACTTGTTTTTGTTTCTTAATAAGAATGTTTCAGATTTTGTGGAAATATTTCGAAAAGCTAAGCTTTTGAAACAAATTTTAATGAAAAGTGTTTCGAAAACAAATTTCGAAACATTTTTCGATAAAATGTGTTTCGAAAACAAATTTCGACAAATTTCGAAACAATTTTTACTGAAATGTGTTTCGAAAACAAATTTCGTGACTTCGTGCGAAACTGGTCGCTAGCTAGACGGTTGTGTCCTTGGGCAAGGCACTTTACGGACATTGCCTGAACCCAGCGGATTAATGGGTTCTACCAAATTGAAGGAACGTGTCTATCATATAAAACACACTGCAATAGCTCCGGTAACCCGACGATGGGCGCGAGGTGATCTGACGATTGCCCGTGTGATAACCCCCTAGGTTTTCCCATTCACGGGGATAAACATGAATATCCTATCCTATCCTATCTTATACCTGATCACCTGACTCGTTTAATGAAGGTAGTAAAAGCGTGTAGGTAGCAAGAAACATCCTGCCACTGGTAGTATTCGAACTGACGACCTCTGGCTATCAGCTCAAATAATGTAATGTGTTGACAACTTGTGTTTTTAAGTATATTCATTTCGTTAAAAGTGAAAGGACAAATATGTGCAGGTATAAATTTTAGAACTGGCGTGTATAAGTTGTAATGAGTTTACATAACTTCGTCTTGAAACCGATTTTTCACTAATTTCAACGACTTGCTTGTGTTGCTTTTTAACAATGTTTCAGATTAAATAAAAACAGTTGGATAAGCTCATCCCTCGAAACGAGTTTTGATAAAACTGTACATACATTTTGAAACAAATTTCGAAACAAATTTTGATGAAATATGTTTTGAAAACAAATTTCGAAACAAATTTTAGAACTTGCATACAAATAATGTAAAAAGAAAAAAAACAGGCACCGACTGGATATATTGGTTTAACTTACATATGTTCTAGTGCACATGTTTTAAATTAAGTATCTAAAAAACTTATCAGAAACAAATAATAAATGTATGTGTGTAATCTAAGTTTGTCTGGCCGATTCGCCTTTTAATCGAAAGATTGCAGGTGGGAAACTGGTCGCTAGCTAGTCGGTTGTGTTCTTGGGTAAGGCACTTTACGGACATTGCCTGAACCCAGTAGATCAATGGCTTCTACCAAATTAAAGAAACGTGTCTATCATCTACAACATACTGAAATAGCTTCGGTAACCCGACGATGGGCGCGATGTGATCTGACCTTTGGATTTCCCATTCAGGGGGATACACATGAATATCATATCATATTCTATCCCATTCTAAGTGTAATAAATAGCCTACTATTTCAATTTAAAAACAATGCTAGGTGGTAT
>CH001707.1:27985-38598 GCA_000149265.1 Ciona savignyi | reverse complement strand
AAACTGACACATGATTGTATACAATGCATATAGGCACGAAATCTCAACAACGTCAGTGACGTAATACGGGAAATCCCCTAACATAAAATGAAATACATATTTGCTCATAACTCTTTAACCAAAAAATATTGGAAGAAACTGATTTGATTTTTGAAATCAGCGTATTGTTTTCCATTTATTAAGATATTCTTAAAATTGACTTCAGTTCCCCTTTAAAGTATTTTGCCCACTTCCAGTGGTAACTTATGCATTAAAATGTGTACATGGGATGCCAGTCTGACCGTGGTTGCATGGGCGAACATTAAACAAAATCCTACCGCTGGAACATACCGAACTGAGGTAAAAAAATGTCAAAAATTTTGAAAAATTTTCTTTTTACAAAATATGGCGATTAACCATAATATGCTTAATCGCCGTACCGTGTGGTATGAAAATACGACCATGGCTGCATACTATGCGCTAATCATACCAAACCATGTCCCATACTTTGGGCTAATCCGTAACGAATCGGGTGATTAATTGTGTACATGGGATACTAGTCTGACCGTGGTAACAAGGGCGAACATTAAACAAAATCCCACCGCTGGAACATACCGAACTAAGGTAAAAAAATGTCAAAAATTTTGAAAAATTTTCTTTTTACAAAATATGGCGATTAACCATAATATGCTTAATCGCCGTATCGTGTGGTATGAAAATACGACCATGGCTGCATACTATGCGCTAATCATACCAAACCCCATGTTCCCATACTTTGGGCTAATCCGTAACGAATCGGGTGATAAATTGTGTACATGGGATACCAGTCTGACCGTGGTTACAAGGGCGAACATTAAACAAAATTCCAATGCTGGAACATACCAAACATAGGTAAACAAATTTGAAAAAGTTTCTAAGTTTTTTTTGCCCACTTCGCAAAGTAACTTATGCATTAAAATTTGTACATGTTAAGCAAGTCTTACCGTGGTTACACGGGCGAACTTTAAACAAAATTCCACCGCTGGAACATAACGAACTAAGGTAAAAAAATGTTAAAAAATTATGAAAAATTTTCTAAGATTTTTTCCCACTTCCACGGGGGAACTTTAAACAAAATTCCATTGCTGGAACATACCGAACTAAGGAAAAAAAATCAAAAATTTTCAAAATTTTTCCAAGTATTTTGCCCACTTCCAGTGGTAACTTATGCATTAAAATTTGTACATGTGATGCAACTCTGACCGAGGTTACACGGGCGAACTTTAAACAAATGTCCACGGCTGGAACATACCGAACTAAGGAAAAAAAATTTAAAAATTTTATAAGTATTTTGCCCACTTCCAGTGGTAACTTATGCATTAAAATTTGTACATGTGATGCAAGTCTGACCGTGGTTACACGGGCGAACTTTAATCAAAATTCCAACGCTGTAACATACCGAACTAAGGTAAAAAAATTCAAAATATTTGAAAAAGGTTCTAAGTTTTTTCCCACTTCCAGTGGTAACTTATGCATTAAAATTTGTACATGTGATGCAAGTCTGAC
Source organism: Ciona savignyi (assembly GCA_000149265.1). Lineage (NCBI taxonomy): Eukaryota > Metazoa > Chordata > Ascidiacea > Phlebobranchia > Cionidae > Ciona > Ciona savignyi. Next base: position 37,074 of record CH001707.1, on the reverse strand, counting down.
CGTGGTTACACGGGCGAAATTTAAACAAAATTCCACGGCTGGAACATACCGAACAAAGGAAAAAAAAATTCAAAAATTTGTAAAAATTTTCAAAAATATTCAAAGTATTTCGCCCACTTCCCAGTGGTAACTTATGCATTAAAATTTGTACATGTGATGCAAGTCTGACCGTGGTTACACGGGCGAACTTTAAACAAAATTTCACCGCTGGAACATACCGAACTAAGGTGAAAATTTTTTACAATTTTTGAACAATTTTCTAAGTTTTTTTCCACTTCCAGTGGTAACTTATGCATTAAAATTAGTACATGTGATGCAAGTCGGAACGTGATTACACGGGCGAACTTTAAACAAAATTCCACGGCTAGAACATACCAAACTAAAGAAAAATTGTTTTAAAAAGTTTCAAAAATTTTCAAAGTATTTTGCCCACTTCCAGTGGTAACTTATGCATTAATATTTGTACATGTTAAGCAAGTCTGACCGTGGTTACACTGGCGGACTTTAAACAAAATTTCACCGCTGGAACATACCGAACTAAGGTAAAAAATATTCAAAAAATTTTAAAATTTTTTTAAGTTTTTTCCCACTTCCAGTGGTTACTTATGCATTAAAATTTGTACATGCGATGCAAATCTTACTGTGGTTACAAGGGCGAACTTTAAACCAAATTCCATCGCTGGAACATACCGAACTAAAGTGAAAATTTTTTTAAATTTTTGAAAAATTTTCCAAGTTTTTTTCCTCTTCCAGTGGTAACTTATGCATTAAAATTTGTACATGCGATGCAAGTCTGATCGTGGTTACACGGGCGAACTTTAAACATAATTCCACCGCTGGAAACATACCGAGCCAAGGTTGAAAATTTTCTAAGTTTTTTCCCACTTCCGGTGGTTACTTATGCATTAAAATTTGTACATGTGATGCAAGTCTGATCGTGGTTACACGGGCGAACTTTAAACAAAATTCCACCGCTGGAACATACCGAACTGAGGTAAAAAAAAATCAAAATTTTTGAAATTTTTTCTAAGTTTTTTCTCACTTCCAGTGGTAACTTATGCATTAAAATTTGTACATGTGATGTAAGTATGACCGTGGTTACACGGGCGAAATTTAAACAAAATTCCACCGCTGGAACATACCGAACTGAGGTAAAAAATTTTCAAAATTTTTGAAAATTTTTCTAAGTTTTTTTCCACTTCCAGAGGTAACTTATGCATTAAAATTTGTACATGTGATGCAAGTCGGAACGTGGTTACACGGGCGAACTTTAAACAAAATTCCACCGCTAGAACATACCAAACTGAGGGAAAAAAATTAAAAAAAATTCAACAAAATTTATAAGTTTTTTGCCCACTTCCAGTGGTAACTTATGCATTAAAATTTGTACATGTGATGTAAGTCTGACCGTGGTTACACGGGCGAACTTTAATCAAAATTCCAACGCTGTAACATACCGAACTAAGGTAAAAAAATTCAAAATATTTGAAAAAGGTTCTAAGTTTTTTCCCACTTCCAGTGGTAACTTATGCATTAAAATTTGTACATGTGATGCAAGTCTGACCGTGGTTACACGGGCGAAATTTAAACAAAATTCCACGGCTGGAACATACCGAACTAAGGAAAAAAAAATTCAAAAATTTGTAAAAATTTTCAAAAATATTCAAAGTATTTTGCCCACTTCCAGTGGTAACTTATGCATTAAAATTTGTACATGTGATGCAAGTCTGACCGTGGTTACACGGGCGAACTTTAAACAAAATTTCACCGCTGGAACATACCGAACTAAGGTGAAAAATATTCAAAACATTTTAAAAAATTTCTAAGTTTTTTCCCACTTCCAGTGGTTACTTATGCATTAAAATTTGTACATGCGATGCAAATCTTACTGTGGTTACAAGGGCGAACTTTAAACCAAATTCCATCGCTGGAACATACCGAACTAAAGTGAAAAATTTTTTAAATTTTTGAAAAAATTTCCAAGTTTTTTTCCTCTTCCAGTGGTAACTTATGCATTAAAATTTGTACATGCGATGCAAATCTTACCGTGGTTACACGGGCGAACTTTAAACATAATTCCACCGCTGGAACATACCGAGCCAAGGTTGAAAATTTTCTAAGTTTTTTCCCACTTCCGGTGGTAACTTATGCATTAAAATTTGTACATGTGATGCAAGTCTGATCGTGGTTACACGGGCGAACTTTAAACAAAATTCCACCGCTGGAACATACCGAACTGAGGTAAAAAAAGATCAAAATTTTTGAAAATTTTTCTAAGTTTTTTCCCACTTCCAGTGGTAACGTATGCATTAAAATTTGTACATGTGATGCAAGTCTGACCGTGGTTACACGGACGAAATTTAAACAAAATTCCACCGCTCGAACATACCGAACTAAGGAAAAAAAATTCAAAATTTTAAACAATTTTCAAAGTATTTTGCCCATTTCCAGTGGTAACTTATGCAATAAAATGTGTACATGGGATGCCAGTCTGACCGTGGTTGCATGGGCGAACTTTAAACGAAATTCCATCGCTGGAACATACCGAACTAAGGAAAAAAATTTCAAAATTTTAAATAATTTTCAAAGTATTTTGCCCATTTCCAGTGGTAACTTATGCAATAAAATGTGTACATGGAATGCCAGTCTGACCGTGGTTACACGGGCGAACTTTAAACAAAATCCCACCGCTCGAACATACCGAACTAGGGTAAAAAAAAATGTCAAAAATTTTGAAAAATTTTCTAAGTTTTTTGCCCACTTCCAGTGGTAACTTATGCATTAAAATTTGTACATGTGATGCAAGTCTGACCGTGGTTACACGGGCGAACTTTAAACAAAATTTCACCGCTGGAACATACCGAACTAAGGTGAAAATTTTTTACAATTTTTGAACAATTTTCTAAGTGTTTTTCCACTTCCAGAGGTAACTTATGCATTAAAATTTGTACATGTGATGCAAGTCGGAACGTGGTTACACGAGCGAAAGTTAAACAAAATTTCACCGCTAGAACATACCAAACTGAGGGGAAAAAATTAAAAAAATTTTAAAAAATTTATAAGTTTTTTGCCCACTTCCAGTGGTAACTTATGCATTAAAATTTGTACATGTGATGCAAGTCTGGCCGTGGTTACACGGGCGAACTTTAATCAAAATTCCACAGCTGTAACATACCGAAATAAGGTAAATAAATTCAAAATTTTTGAAAAAGGTTCTAAGTTTTTTCCCACTTCCAGTGGTAACTTATGCATTAAAATTTGTACATGTGATGCAAGTCTGACCGTGGTTACACGGGCGAACTTTAAACAAAATTCCATCGCTGGAACATACCGAACTGAGGTAAAAAATTTTCAAAATTTTTGAAAATTTTTCTAAGTTTTTTCCCACTTCCAGTGGTAACTTATGCATTAAAATTTGTACATGTGATGCAAGTCTGACCGTGGTTACACGGGCGAACTTTAAACAAAATTCCATCGCTGGAACATACCGAACTGAGGTAAAAAATTTTCAAAATTTTTGAAAAATTTTCTAAATTTTTTCCCCCCTTCCAGTGGTAACTTATGCATTAAAATTTGTACATGTGGGGCAAGTCTGACCGTGGTTACACGGGCGAACTTTAAACAAAATTCCACGGCTGGAACATACCGAACTGAGGTAAAAAAAATTCAAAATTTTTGAAAATTTTTCTAAGTTTTTTCCCACTCCCAATAGTAACTTATGCATTAAAATCTGTACATGTGGTGCAAGTCTGACCGTGGTTACACGGGCGAAATTTAAACAAAATTCCACCGCTGGAACATACCGAAATATGGAAAACATTTTTCAAAATTTTAAACAATTTTTAAAGGGGAACTGAAGTCAATTTTAAGAATATCTTAATAAATGGAAAAAAATACGCTGATTTCAAAAATCAAATCAGTTTCTTCCAATATTGTTTTGTTAAAGAGTTATGAGCAAATATGCATTTTATTTTATGTTAGGGGATTTCCCGTAATACGTCACTGACGTTGTTGAGATTTCGTGCCTATATGCATTGTATACAATCATGTGCCAGTTTAGAGGTGAATTAGTAACATAAGCGCCTGCAGGAGCGTTGTATTTTCGTTTTTTTTATGGAGACTTAGCATAACACTTGTCATATAGCCTAACTGAACCAATGTACCCGCGTGACAGCTTACCTTAAGCGCGCTCATTGAGGCCTGCACGATCCTGGACCTAAGCTGAATGCTGAGGTATACAGGTCTCGTATTTAAATGACTTTAGAATAATAAGTCTTAGCAATTTATATCATAAATCATAGAAGTGAAGACAGAACAAGAAAACTAGAACAGGAGGCAGTAAACTGTAACTGCCAGCAATTTATAGAAATAAACCAGCCATCAAACAAAGATCAGACTATGCGGTGGGAACAGCCTATTTCTTTCATGATTGTTGCTTTTCAATATATAGCCATAATCTGCAACGTAGACTAGCAATGTTGTTATCAACCCCTAGGCTACAAACTGAGAGTGTGAGAGATTTGGTATACATATGCATAGAAGTTTTAACAAATTTCTTTTGTTTTCTTCATTTCTAGAGTAAATTTAAGTTAATGTTGTAACACTAAAATGGATGACAGTTTTCAGCATTCTGGCATGGATGAAAGAAGTTTTATTGTACACAATAAAACAACACAAATTTAGTCATGTGCGTTTGAACCAAGGAAAACGTCTGAAAGTATCTTTGAAGATGCAAGCCCCATAGAAGAAAATGTTTATTTAGAAACATTACCTATTGACATGACTTGGTGCCGTTGCAAAAACTGTATTCTTATGGACACACCGCAAGAATGTTTATGCTGCATGAATGTACATGCATTTGTGCACAAAATAATGCCAGACTGGACTTGCATTACTAAAAGCCCTTATTTTTCAATTATCTGCTTGGATAAAGAAGTTCTTGAAGTTGCACTTGATGTACTGGGTTGATCACTATGTTTAAAATCATAATCAGAAAAATTTAAAATTGTTGGAACTGTATTTTTCACCAAGTGGTTTGTTTTCATCATCTTGGCTACTCCATTGGAGTCAAATACAATTTTACTATCATAATCCTTGTCACAAATATGTGCACTACACACTGCGGTTCTTTTTCCAGGTAGTTTAGAACGCTTGCATTGTTGTATCCATTGCTTGAACCGTTTTTGTCGTTGTGAGGAAATCGATGGAAGAGCACAGGTGGATTGGAATTTCGTGTGCTGTAATAGAAATTTGTACATCCTGGAGCAAAACAATATACTCCAATCACTCTTTCTTCTTTCTCAGTGGCTTAACTTTAGGCATTTTACAATATCTAATAAAAAGAACTAAATTAGAAATGTGGTATATTCTTATTAACTTATTTGGGTAGTTAAGTAAAGATCTATTATATATATTCTTCACTTACTTATCTGAGTGCTTGCTGTGTACTTATTGTCAGACTACACATCAGCTACTCAACTGTGGATTAACTGTTTTTTGCAATAAGTGGTATTCTCAACCAGTAGGCTAATGCTCAGTTTCAATAACAGCAGACATTAAATGCACCACATACACAACAGCAAAACATTATACAAACAGCCAAGGTAAACCATGAAAGAAATAGGCTTTTCCCACCGCATAGTCTAGCCTTTGCCTAATGGCTGGTTTATTTCTATAAATTGCTGGCAGTTACAGTTTAATGCATTCTGTTATAGTTTTCTTGTTCTGTTTTCACTTTTATTATTTATGATATAAATTGCTAAGACTTATTATTCTAAAGTCATTTAAATACGAGACCTGTATACCACAGCATTCAGCTTAGGTCCAGGACCGTGCAGGCCTTAATGACCGCGCTTAAAGTAAGCTGTCACCATGTACATTGGTTCAGTAAGACTATATGACAAGTGTTATGCTAAGTCTCCATAATAAAAACGAAAATACAACGCTCCTGCAGGCGCTTCTGTTACTAATTCACCTCTAAACTGACACATGATTGTATACAATGCATATAGGCACGAAATCTCAACAACGTCAGTGACGTAATACGGGAAATCCCCTAACATAAAATGAAATACATATTTGCTCATAACTCTTTAACCAAAAAATATTGGAAGAAACTGATTTGATTTTTGAAATCAGCGTATTTTTTTCCATTTATTAAGATATTCTTAAAATTGACTTCAGTTCCCCTTTAAAGGTATTTGCCCACTTCCAGTGGTAACTTATGCATTAAAATGTGTACATGGGATGCCAGTCTGACCGTGGTTGCATGGGCGAACATTAAACAAAATCCTACCGCTGGAACATACCGAACTGAGGTAAAAAAATGTCAAAAATTTTGAAAAATTTTCTTTTTACAAAATATGGCGATTAACCATAATATGCTTAATCGCCGTACCGTGTGGTATGAAAATACGACCATGGCTGCATACTATGCGCTAATCATACCAAAACCATGTCCCATACTTTGGGCTAATCCGTAACGAATCGGGTGATTAATTGTGTACATGGGATACTAGTCTGACCGTGGTAACAAGGGCGAACATTAAACAAAATCCCACCGCTGGAACATACCGAACTAAGGTAAAAAAATGTCAAAAATTTTGAAAAATTTTCTTTTTACAAAATATGGCGATTAACCATAATATGCTTAATCGCCGTATCGTGTGGTATGAAAATACGACCATGGCTGCATACTATGCGCTAATCATACCAAACCATGTCCCATACTTTGGGCTAATCCGTAACGAATCGGGTGATAAATTGTGTACATGGGATACCAGTCTGACCGTGGTTACAAGGGCGAACATTAAACAAAATTCCAATGCTGGAACATACCAAACATAGGTAAACAAATTTGAAAAAGTTTCTAAGTTTTTTTTGCCCACTTCGCAAAGTAACTTATGCATTAAAATTTGTACATGTTAAGCAAGTCTTACCGTGGTTACACGGGCGAACTTTAAACAAAATTCCACCGCTGGAACATAACGAACTAAGGTAAAAAAATATTAAAAAATTATGAAAAATTTTCTAAGATTTTTTCCCACTTCCAGTGGTAACTTATTCATTAAAATTTGTACATGCGATGCAAGTCTTACCGTGGTTACACGAGCGAACTTTACACAAAATTCTACCGCTGGAATATACCGAACTAAGGTAAAAAATTTCAAAAATTTAATTTTTTTTTAAAGTTTTTTGCCCACTTCCAGTGATAACTTACGCTTTAAAATTTGTACATGTGATGCAAGTCTGACCGTGGTTACACGGGCGAACATTAAACAAAATCCCACCGCTGGAACATACCGAACTAAGGTAAAAAAATGTCAAAAATTTTGAAAAATTTTCTTTTTACAAAATATGGCGATTAACCATAATATGCTTAATCGCCGTATCGTGTGGTATGAAAATACGACCATGGCTGCATACTATGCGCTAATTATACCAAACCATGTCCCATACTTTGGGCTAATCCGTAACGAATCGGGTGATAAATTGTGTACATGGGATACCAGTCTGACCGTGGTTACAAGGGCGAACATTAAACAAAATTCCAATGCTGGAACATACCAAACATAGGTAAACAAATTTGAAAAAGTTTCTAAGTTTTTTTTGCCCACTTCGCAAAGTAACTTATGCATTAAAATTTGTACATGTTAAGCAAGTCTTACCGTGGTTACACGGGCGAACTTTAAACAAAATTCCACCGCTGGAACATAACGAACTAAGGTAAAAAAATGTTAAAAAATTATGAAAAATTTTCTAAGATTTTTTCCCACTTCCACGGGGGAACTTTAAACAAAATTCCATTGCTGGAACATACCGAACTAAGGAAAAAAAATCAAAAATTTTCAAAATTTTTCCAAAGTATTTTGCCCACTTCCAGTGGTAACTTATGCATTAAAATTTGTACATGTGATGCAACTCTGACCGAGGTTACACGGGCGAACTTTAAACAAATGTCCACGGCTGGAACATACCGAACTAAGGAAAAAAAATTTAAATATTTTCTAAGTTTTTTGCCCACTTCCAGTGGTAACTTATGCATTATTATTTGTACATGTTAAGCAAGTGTGACCGTGGTTACACGGGCGAACTTTAAACAAAATTCTACCGCTGGAACATACCGAACTAAGGTAAAAAATATTCAAAATTTTTTAAAAAATTTCTAAGTTTTTTCCCACTTCCAGTGGTAAATTATGCATCAAAATTTGGACATGTGGTACGCGTTTCCTTGTGGTCACACGGGGGAACTTTAACCGAAGTTCCACGGGTGGAACATACCCAAATTACGTTAGATATATTCTAAATTTTTGAGGAAAATTATTTGCGTTTTTTCCCACCCAGTGTGGAAGTATGCTCCCAAATCTGTGCATATGATACGCATTTGACTGTGTTCACACGGGGGAACTCTTACCGAAGATTCACTTGCTGGAACAAACCGAAATTAGGTTAAAAAATTTTCACAATTTTTGAAAAATTTTCTAAGTTTTTTCCCACTTCCAGTGGTAACTTATGCATTAAAATTTGTACATGTGATGCAAGTTTGACCGTGGTTACACGGGCGAACTTTAAACAAAATTCCATCGCTGGGACATACCGAACTAAGGTAAAAAATTTTCAAAATTTTTGAAAAATTTTATTAAGTTTTTTCCCACTTCCAGTGGTGACTTATGCATTAAAATTTGTACATGTGATGCAAGTCTGACCGTGGTTACACGGGCGAACTTTTAACAAAATTCCCATTGCTGGAACATACCGAACTGAGGTAAAAAATTGTCAAAATTTTTGAAAAATTTTTTAAGTTTTTTCCCACTTCCAGTGGTAACTTATGCATTAAAATTTGTACATGTGATGCAAGTTTGACCGTGGTTACACAGGCGAACTTTAAACAAAATTCCATCGCTGGAACATACCGAACTAAGGTAAAAAATTTTCACAATTTTTGAAAAATTTTCTAAGTTTTTTCCCACTTCCAGTGGTAACTTATGCATTAAAATTTGTACATGTGATGCAAGTCTGACCTATATTATGTTCAGAGGCAAAAATTCAAATCACACCTTTAATTTTTGCTTCCTAATTTTTTTTGATAA
>CH001708.1:33778-55756 GCA_000149265.1 Ciona savignyi | reverse complement strand
GTTTTTGAATTACTATTTGTAGTTTTTCCCACTTTAACACCACACCTGAAACCCAACCCTAAATCATCGTTAATCTGCGGTGTTATCTATAGGTCTCCAAAACTGGATAAACAATCAAATTTAGTCTTTATGCACAAATTATCAGAATCACTTGAAAAAATTGACAACCGAAACTGTAACTGTATTATAGTTGGGGATTTTAATTATGACCTCCTCAATATTAACAATAACACTGTCACTGATTTCACTAATACAATGCAGGACTTCTGCTATGAATCAATCATTAACAAACCAACCCGGTTTACAGACTCAGGTGCAACTGCAATTGATCATATTTGGACCACTATTAAACCTCCATTAGTTAAAGCTTGCATTCTAACAGATACATTATCTGACCATTTACCAGTTATACTGGCACTGAGGCCTAATTCAGAAAACAATAGCAAATCTAATGGATCTCAATCTAGTTCAAGATCCTTCAGTGATGCAAATATAATCTCATTTAACAACAACCTACAACATCTTAACACGGACAATATATTTTGTGAATCAGATCCCAACCTTGCATATTCCAACCTAATTGAGCAATACAATACAGAGTTTGAAAATAGCTTTCCACTAGTATCCAACAAAGCACCTAAATACCACTTAAAGTGGTTCAATGAAGAAGTAAAGGAATTAAATAAAACTAAACAAAAACTATACAAAAAATATATACTGAAAAGAACAGTCTCTTCCAAATTGGAATACAATAAAGCTCGAAACTTGTACTATCACAAAATCCAAGATGCAAAAAAATGTCAGTATAGAAAAATTTTCAAGACTAACAGAAATAACATAAAGGCTACATGGAGGACTATAAATGAACTACTCGGGAAATCTAAACCACAAATTTCGAAGTCATTTGAAATTGATGGATTATCTACCAGCAACCCAATACACATTGCTAATCACTTTAATGATCATTTTTCAAATGTTGCAACTGAGTTGGTAAACCGGATTCCACCATCCACCTCACACCACACAGATTACCTAAAATCCCAATCATCTTCCACCATGTATATATTCCCCACTAGTCCACATGAGATTAAAACAATAATACTGGACCTAAAATCTAAATCCAGCAGCGGCTTAGATCATATCCCCTCAAAGGTTGTAAAATCCACACCAGTCAATATATTACAGGTACTATCTTATATATTTAACCTATCCTTACAATCAGGCAAATTTATAAATGACTTCAAAATTGCAAAAGTCATCCCAGTGTTTAAAAAAGGCAAGCACTCACTGATAAATAACTACCGACCGATTAGTCTACTTCCTTCATTTTCTAAAATAATAGAAAAATTAATGTACAACAGAACCCACTCTTTCTTAAGTCACAATAATGTACTTCATAACAATCAATTTGTATTTAGGAAAGCTCATTCAACTAGCCATGCTAGCAATCTCCTGGTTAATATAATATCTGATCATTTGGAAAATAAAAAATCTGTTATTGGTGTTTTTTTAGACCTGTCAAAAGCATTCGACACCATTGATCATGACATTTTGCTTAACAAAATGTCTCATTATGGCATCCGGGGTGTAGCACTGGATTGGTTCACCAGTTATTTATCAAACCGACAACAAATTGTTGATTTTAATGGAGCTCTATCTTCCAACCTGAACCCAGTTAAATTAGGAGTTCCTCAGGGATCCATTCTAGGTCCTTTACTATTCCTTATATATATCAATGACCTGCCAAATTGCCTAACCCATAGCAAAGCCATTATGTTTGCAGATGACACCACCATTTTTACCCCTGGCCGCAACCAATCCATTACCTGTGATAATGCCAATGCGGATCTAGACAGATTATACACATGGCTTTCCAGCAACAAACTGGTTCTTAACACTGATAAAACAAAATACATGTACTTTTCTAACTCCACTAAATCTACTTCGTTACCACCACCTCTCATTTCAATAAATAACTATAAAATTGAACAAGTCAACAGCTTTAAATTCCTTGGTCTAACTTTAAATGACAACCTTTCCTGGAAACCACACATGCAAATACTTCATAAGAAACTTAACACTAATTTACTCATGGTACGTAAAATAAAACCCCTTGCTTGACCAACCCTCACCTTCTTACATTATACCACTCACTAATATTAAGTCACATTCACTATTGCATATCCACCTGGTGTTATGGTAATAATCAAATGCTAACCAAATTACAGCGAGTGTGCAATAAGTTCATTCGCCTAATATTTAACCTTGGTAAACGTGAAAATACAGTTTCTATAATGAGACAACATGGACTGTTAACAATTCATGACATGCACAAATTAGAAATATTATCCATAATGCACAAATGCCATAACAACACACTTCCACCTGCTCTCCACAATTGCATACCGAACAAACCTAAAACTACAATGAAAACAAGAAGCAATTCCCAATTTTTAATTCCTTTTTGTAACAAATCCCTATCCCAACAATCCCTGAAATACATAGGCCCAAAGTTTTGGCAACAGTTACCGAACAACATTCGCGAGATTAAATCGCTTAAAAAGTTTACCAAAGTTGTTAAACAACACCTACTTGGAAGACCCTCATCCGCTTCCCTAGTTTCCATTAATATAATATTATCGTTATTATATTATTAGTTTTTTTTTTTTTTTTTTTTTTTTTTAAATAAATAAATCTCCTTTGCCATTTTAAAATTTCATGTACCTCTTGCCCTAATAAACTCAAATTTACTTCTTTTCCTTATCTATCTTCAAGTTTTGCATATATTTTACACATGCATGCATTTTCGTTAACTTGTTTTCCCATTTCCCTAATAAAATCACATGCATGATTAGTTTCCAAATTTTGTTGTTTTTAAATTATGATCACCAAATTAAATCACAGTCTTGACTTTCTTTGCATGTTATCAATATTGATTTGCCTACACAAACACAAGTTTTATTTATGATGATGTTTTTTACAGTATTCTCTGTTACTTGGTAAGCCGTGGGCACATTTGGTTTTGTTTTTCTGTGAAATTGTTTTTGCCGGCCCTAACAGAGTTCTGTATTTTAAAGCTTATCACTTCAGTAGTTTTACTTGTTTTAGGTGTATATAATATCTTTCACCATCTGTGCACAACACACCCTGTCCCCTGATCTCTTTTTATTTCTATCTACTTTTCTATTTCTCTAATGTCGTGAAGCATTTTTACAACCATACTGCCAAGACACTATTGTTCCAGATATCCGGACACGGTAATTTCATCTACGAGGAGAATGGTCGTCCGTTTTTTCTTGCGTGGCTCCTCCTCAAATTTACTGTTCGAGAGTTGGCGGTGTGATCCTAGAGACCTAGATGAAGATGGCATTCAATAATACACTAACATGTCACAACCAATTTTCATTGATATAATCGGATGCTTGCTGCAACCTTTTGTATTTTTCATTTTCTAGCAACCCTTGTTTGGCTTGCTATTTAATTATCTATTTATTATTATTTCTTATTTATATACTTTAACATTTTGTTTGTTTTGTTCTTTTGTTTTGTTATTTATGGTGCACTAATGTAGTGCTCCTTTTTCACACTCCTAAATAAGTAATAAATCAAATGCATTAATGTTATGCAATTTGTGTGTTATAATAACAATATTTAATGTAAATATGCCCCGGTAAGTGTGCTTGAAACTAATAGTGTCATCTGACATTAGTGGAATTTCATTTTAGGGGGTTTTTCTTTTTCCACTCTGGTCCATGCTTTCGGGCCACACCTTCTCCTAAAGCCGGCTCCCCCACTGTACTGGTCGCGCTTTACCGCACACTCTTCTTCAGGGCTCTAAATCGTTTAGTCTTAATTAAATTTCGATTGCTAAATATTGTTCATTTACCTAGGTTTGGCGGCCGCGTCCGCTATATTCATTAATTTATATCCTTTTTTTTACTGACGTGTTCTAACGACTGTTCGTTTTGCCGTCTTTTCCCGTTCCTGTATCGTGATTATATTCGTTTGCCATTTTTAAAAACTGGGGCAAAAAATGAATAAACTAAACTAAACTTTCCATAATCGTAGAGAAGAGCCTTTCCCATGACGAACGAACATGTCGTGTTGTCGTCCTCGAAGGTGGTTTTAAGGTAGGATACACAGCCACGGGCGGCGGTAGATGCGTCTGCAAATACATGGAGCTGTACCCCGGGCGTCGGATGACGGACTTGTGATTTGAAGCACCAAGGAATTCTAATGCGGGTCAGTTCATTAAGGCTGTTGCACCAAGCTTTCCATCGCTCGAGCTCGGTGCCAGTGACCTCCTCGTCCCAGTCGGTTTTCATCAAGCAGAGATCTCTGTAAATAAGTCGGGCCTCCAATACAACGGGGGCAACGAAGCCTAATGGATCGAAAAGTGAAATTGTAACGGAAAGCATACCTCGTCGTGTCAGCGGTTTTGTCGGGATAGTAATGTCGAATCTGAACTCGTCGTCTTGGACGCACCAATTGATTCCCAGAACACGTTCATGTACCTCTCCTCCTAGCGGAATATCTTTAATCACCTTTGCTCGATCATCGGTCGGAACGGATTCCATCACAGCGGTACTAGTGGATAGCCATTTCGTCAGTTTAAAGCCACCCATTGAAAGCAGATTACGTAGATCCTTGACCAGTTGGATGCCGGCTTGATCATCGACGGCGGTTACGAGGCAGTCGTCAAATTCTCTGGCGGTTTCGCGCAGGCAGAAAGTTGCGCAGCACGGTGACGAGCGGGCGCCAAACAGGTGCACTTTCATGCGGTGCGGAACGGGTGATTTGGTCAGGTCGCCTCCTGGCCACCACAAAAATCTCAGAGCGTCACGATCCTTTTGGAGCAACCAGAACTTGATGAAACATTGCTTCTATGTCGGATACGATAGCCACGCGTTCTCTGCGGAATCTCATCAGCACCACTACCAGGTGGGTTCACTAAATTGGCCTTCGCATTTCGCTGCGCATAAATACACGATACGAACCTTGCTTAGTTTCTTTGGGTTAATTACAGGGTGATGCGGGGAGGTACCATAACTTGTTGGTAGTATTCACTTCGTCCTCTGGCACTACTTCTGCGTACCCATTGTCCAACAACATCGTCATGTATTTTGTATATTTTAGGCCCTAAGTTCAAGTTTAGAGAAAACTCGGCGTCTCTCGCCAGTCGCTTCTTCAAACTTGATTCTGCTCCTTGCCATTGGCAGGCTATCCGGTAAAACGGTGCTGTCGTCTTTCCATGGCAGCGGCAGTTGGTAGTGGCCTTCTACTCTTTCAATTCGGCGCTGCATTATATCGTAAGCCATGTCGTCTTCTTTTGAGTACTTCATGCCAAACTCCGACGCCTCCTTGTGGCTTCGAAGCCAGCACATCAATGTTTCCACGTCGCCGGTTGCAGTAGTATCGGAGGAGGGGAACACATCACCAACGTCATTGATCAGTAAGTCCTTTATAGCTTCGTCACTTACTGAGCCTGCTGTGGCTTGAAGTGATAATCCGGCTGTGCCCTCTTCGTTCGGCGAGCTGTCCAGCGACGGTCCTTTTAACAGCCAGCCTAGGGGGGTCCGGATAGCGTCAGGCGTCTCGCGTGGATTTGGTGCGAAGCGACTTTCCAGACACCGGTGTGCCATTGCGTTGTCGTTGCCGATCAACAGCATCACTTCACCATCGGGAATTTGTGGCAGGTCCACTCCACTAAGGTACTTATATCGGTTCAGTATATTTGGCTATGGAATCTTGCTCGGTGTAGCGGGAATTTCCTTAATGAGCGCAACGTCGGGCAGTTTAAGCTCTTTGCCGCCAGCAAGCGGGAGAACTGTTAACGAGACGGAAGTCGTTTTAACATTGATCGGTTCGGAAGTAGTCATTGTACACAGGTCAAAGTTCGCGGCGCGACCAGTCGGCGTAGCTTGTAACTGATCGGCCAGTCGGTGGTCACAGAATGTGCGGTTAGCTCCGGAATCGAGAAGAGCGTACACTCTCGTCTTTTTGCCTCCGCTTCTAACGCGTACGGGGACAATGTCTAAATATGCGGAAGTCGGTATTACGGTGTTTTTCTTAGCGCTAAGCAAGTGCATGCATGATTTAACGGTCGTGTTGTTCTCAATTTTATATGGGGTTCTGGGTATCCATCTTGGGTCATGGAGTAATGTGTGGTGGAAGTTGCCGGTGCAACCCTCTACACTGCATTTGATTTTGTGTGTGCATTGTCGTGTGGAATGGCCTGCCTTTAAGCATTTAAAGCACAGGCCGCATTCCCAGATTACGTGCTTACGTTGTTCGTAAGATTTATCCTTGAAGTCGCGGCAGGCGCCAATCAAGTGTGGTTTCTTACAGACAGGGCACTGCAGCCCGGACGGTTTCGGAGTGGGAGCGGCAGTCACGTTCACATTGTAAGCCGACACTTTCGGTTTTCGGGCAGTAGTTACTACAGGATTTGTGGACTTTAGCAGTAAACACTTTCCATACACAGAGTTAGCTTCGCGACTCTGTTCTCTAACGAAGTAAGCAAAGTCTTTAAAAACAGCTGCCGCACCTGTTTTGTCCTGTATACTCAGCGCCTTAGATATCCATTTCTTTCTCAGTTCCAATGGCAGCTTGTTGACCAGCGTCGATATGAAGCCAACGGAGTCTACCGTCGATGATACTCTTGTCTTTTCCAGGGATGCGCAGCAGTTTCGGAGCAGTTCGGCCAATTTCTCCAGCGCTTCGGGGTCATCCGCGGGCACCCTCGGGAATTCCTGCAACAAGCTTTCGCACCGTCGTGCTATTATATGGGGTTGACCATATCTTTCGAATAATTCTGACATGGCCATTTCGTAGCCATCATTTTCGTAATTATCTACGGAGTTATGCTTAATTTTCTCACAGACGGGCTCTGTGCAATGTTGGAGTAGGTATACTAATTTAAGGTCGTATGAGTCTACTTTGTCGGCAATATGTAGCTGGTATCGGTAGACGAAGGACCAGTAGTCCATCGGATCTCCATCAAATTTTTCGTACGATTGGTTTGGGTAGAAAGCGTTCACCTACCTCTTGATGGTTTATGTGACGGAGTGGTGAATCTCGTCGGATACGAGTCGGTGATAGCGGTGTACGTCGTTGTTGATTGCGCATTGGGGAGCGATCAGCATATCGGGACGGTCGGTTCTGATGCTGTGTTGTCACGTGTTCTCTTTCGTCGCTTACCGGGATGTCGGACGGAAACGGTGGCGAAAGACGTTCGGTGAAGGGAAGATGTGACAGAGCGCTGTCCTTCGGGCGCACAACGGGCGGGGCGTACAGGGTAGAACGTTGTGGTAGCTGCGCTGCGGTCGGTGTTATCTCGTTGCGTGATTGTTCAGTGGATGTTGTCTGCTCTAGAAGCGGTGTCGTTGAGCCAGCATATTGGCGGGTTTGAACTTTGTTGTGTCTGGCCTCAGGTATGGATGCTTCCTCCCATGCCCTAGCTTCAGCTTCAGCCAATTCTAGTTTTCGCCGGGATTCACGATCGGCAAGTTCCTCTTGTAATTTTCTCTCTCTTTCAGAAAGTTTTCTTTTACGTTCCTCTGTTTCAGCGAGCCACTTGCTTTCTTCTTTTCTCTCTAAGTCTTGTTGTCGCGCAAGTCTAGCCAGTTCGAGCTTTACCTTGCTATCTTTTAGCTTAAAGCTGCTCATCGAGCTTGTAGTGCTTACAACACTTACTGATTCGTGCTTTTCACTTAGTGATGTGGTTGAATTAGGTGGTGCTGGTATCAGCTTGGCTCCTTCAATGTTGTCCAGCCATTGGGCGATATGGGGTGATACGGGGACGATATGGACGGAGATACGGACGGGGATACGGGGACGGAGATGATACGGACGGGGATGGAGATGATACGGTTTTCTGTAAATTAAACGTAAAAGGGACCAAAATAAAGAATAGACGGGTATACGTATACAACAGTAAACAATTACACTCACCAAACTTTGGCTTTAAAACCGGAACGGAAAAAATACGGCATCAGATAAATTATTGTGCTACAGACTGTACGGTGACTAAGTTAAAAAGAAAGCATGTTCTAACACGCGGTCGGGTATGGATATTGTCACACAAACTACCATTGTGACGTAATTTGGTTGTGGTGCAATTTATGATTTATAATAGACATCAAATAAACATTAATGGGTTGAGATATCTTACACCGAGGGTAACTATATGAGCTTCAAGGAGTTACGGGAAGCTTATTCGATAACTAATACATTAGACAATTGTACAGAGTTCAACAAATTTATCTGTGCCGTGCCGGAAGCTTGGGATAAAGGCGATCCACAAAGCCCAAGTAAGACCGATTATTCCACCAAATTGTTTGACTTGATCGAAAACTTAAAAGATTACCAAACAACGAAATCAATATATAACGATGTTATCGCTGCTAGCGCAACAATCTCCATAAAACCGCAGGAAAACTGGACGCGCTCGCTCGATATTACCATCGAAAACTGGGGACAAATTTATCATGATAATTATTTTTGTACCTTAGAAACTCGGTACCGCTCCTTTCAAATTAAACTAAATAACATAGCTATAGTAACCAATGATAAATTACATCGTTTGGGATTCAAGGACACTAATCGGTGCGGATTTTGCAAGATCGAACCAGAAACCTTAATCCACCTATTCTATTTTTGCCCCAAAATCAGGGCTTATTGGAATAATGTTGAAAACTGGTTATGTGCGGCATTTCGTAGACCGTACAGTTTAACTCCACAAAATTGTTTCTTGGTATTGTTAACAATTGTGTCATCAACTGTATTTTATTATGTGCAAGATTCTGTATATATAGAGGGAAAACAACGGACACAGTGCCCACAATCCAATCAATCATTAGTGAAGTGGAAGCCCTCAAAAAAGGGAACTGATAATAGCAAAAAATTAAACAAACTAGATTCTCATAACCGTAAATGGAATACCATCTTAAAGTGAAATGTATTGCTGTATTTTTGTGTTGTTGCCCGTTCACCTTCTTCTCTAAATAAACGTTCAAATGTTAAAAAAAGTGAACCAACATAGGGGGCGATCCATGATTACAAACGTGGTTGTATACGAGAGATATTGTAGCATGGACCGTCTATGCTGAGATGATTATCTGCGGAAGATCATATAGGGAGAGGAAGAAATTTCAAACATTCGGGAATAAAAGCTATTAATGTGACGTAACAAAGAAATCAAGGAGGGAGATATACGATCGTGCCTGATACCGACTTTCAACACAAGATGTATTGAAATGAACCATGCATTGACAAATTGGTTTAAAGCAATGTCAAAATGAAACCATTAGTTTCTAATTTTTCAGGGGAAATGCAATAAATCGTTTGTATCATACGGCAAGGTACTAAACCGATGTTTCCTTAACCCAGTGGTTAAATAGGTGAACAAATATTCTGGTCGCCTCACCTATAATCTTAATTCCATTCCACCGTTTGGTATGGTGGTTTAGTGCGACACCTGTAAACCGAAAAGTTGCAGTTCGAAATTGGTCGCAAGATAGTCGGTTATGTTTTTGGGCGAGGCTCTTAGAATTGCCAAAAACTGCAAAAGTTCCGTCGTGTTCAAAGAGTTAACGAACATTGCTTGAATCCAGTAGATTAATGGGTTTTACCAAATTGAAGGAACGTACGTGTCTACCATATACAACACACTTCAATAGCTCCGGTAACCCGACGATGGGCGCGAGGTGATCTGACGATTGCCCGTGTGGTAACCCTCTTGGTCTGCCCCCATTCGGCGAGTTACAAGCAAATGCAATTGGCTGCTGGTCGCTTGGCACAGAGTAAACCTTAATCTTTACTTCCTGATGCAATAATCGGTGACTGACTTATACTGATATATATGGTGGATCGCAATGTGACTTATTGATTTCACGATGTGAACACGAGATGCGATCGAGAAGAGCGAACGGACAACAAAAAGTAAACAAGCATACACTCCCAGAAACCACACACTGTTGACAATGGACTGGCACTACCACAAAGACCAGATCGGCCAAACCGTACACGGCGGAAGCCATAGTATTTCCACAATGAAATTTGTAACCTCCAGGAGGAGGTTGAATATAGTTGGGGGTGTTATGGATTGGTTGGAGTAGGACTTTTCAATTTTAATGTTGTTGTTTTCCTTTTATTGTTTTACTATTTTATCAGTAAATTGGACGTTTCCACTTGTTTTACTTTGCATTTTCATCTTTACTTTGCACTTGACTATGGTCACTGTGTACTTAAGTTGCACCTCTTCAGGCGTTCTAGCCGTTTCCACCAGCACACACGGTATAGTGATTGTCGGCACTAATTATTTTTCGAGCTCTTACCGTTGTCCGGCCGAAACGATTGTGTCAGTGTAGTTCTCGTTGTACTTCTCAACAAGTGCACCGTATTTTCTTACCTCAATACCCGATGAATTAAAATGGAAAATTTATGTAAAATATGCTTGTATTAATGAACTACCATTTAAGAGTTTGATCGAACTTGCTCTGTGCGTGATTGGTGGAAACATAAGTGGTATCGTGGTCGTGTACCGCTATCGGATACCCGCTGACGGTCGTGGTAGTTTTTATTATTCTTTTAGCCGTGTTAATCTTTTACGTTTTATTAAATCGCCCTATAGTATAGAATATTCAATATCTCCGCGAATGGGAAAACCAAGGGGGTTAACACACGGGCGATCGTCAGATCACCTCGCGCCCACCGTCGGGTTACCGGAGCTATTGCAGTGTGTTGTATATGATAAAGACGTTTTTGCAATTTGATAGAAGCCATTAATCTGCTGGGTTTAGGCAATGTTCGTAAAGTGCCGTGCCCAAGGACACAACCGACTAACTAGCAGCCAGTTTCGTACCTGCAACCTTTCGTTAGAAAGGTGTCGCACTTAACCGCTAGACTAACCGGCCGGACAATCGGCGTATTATTTACAGTAGACTAAGGCAGAATGGTCTCACGATTGGCTGTTAGAACAGGATTCTGGGACCACACTCTCTTAGCCGATAAAGCCTTAACAAATTGGCTATCCTGCCAGGACCATGTAATCGCTTAGTCTGTCTTAGTTTACCCATACAGCAAGAACTCGTTTTTATAGTTTTTAAAATTGACGTTCGTTATGTTCTTTAATTTGTTTTGCAACCGGTATTTTCCCCAACCAAGATCTTGCCGATTTTATCAGGGTGTTCAACTCTTATTGTGAGAGTGTGAAAGCAAACGATGAGGTTAAGCGTTACCTATTCCTTACCTCAATACCCGGGGAATTAAAATGGAAAATTTATGTAAAATATGCTTGTATTAATGAACTACCATTTAAGAGTTTGATCGAACAAGGTACAAGGTGATAAGTACGTAACGGGTAATAATATGTGAGTCGGAAAACTTCTTAACGCAAAACTAAACGACGTAAAAACACAAAATATTTAGGACATAAAATAAATTAAAACAAATATAGATTATACGAAATGCTACACATTCAAGACTTTGATCGAACGTGCTCTGTGCTTGATTGGTGGAAACATACAACGTGAGTCTTTATGAGCGAAGCTAATGAGGCGTCACAAATGCCGCATGAAACGAGAGTAACCGACAATTTGTATTTGCCGTGAAACAACTAGGTAATCGGGCGTATTCTCTAGATTAGGAAGCACATCTCCGTAATGAAGTAACATCTCGAGTAAAATTGATTTTATTTCGTGATTTCTGGGAAGCTGCTCAGCTAATGTTGCGAGCTACAACATCACATTCACTGGAGGTAGCTCCTATTTCACCTCCATTTAGCTCCACATCGAAATCGGAAGGGTCGATAGAAATGTCGCACAACAAAACGAAATAGTACAAGGAATACGGCCAATGAAAACGAGCATCGAAGGCCTACAGGCACATTCGTAGAATTCGGCGAGCGCAGGGCAAGGCAGCAATACCAGCTGATATTAGATCGACCAAGAGAATATGGATCAACCTTTGTCGACCGTGAGTGTTTTAATGGTGGTCAATGTGGATATATTAGGCGATTCTGCCCTAATGTCCAGCTACAAGTTGACAGAATAAAAGGGAAGGTACGTGTTTCTGCCAAGAGCAAAACTTTTACTGAACGTGAAACAACCCACAGGCCACAATGCGACCGAACGAGCGCTGGAGAGGAATCAAAAGTGGAGAGGAATCGAAACATCGTAAGCAGAACTGAAGTCCCAGCTAAGCTTGAAAAAGTAGGTTGCACTAAACCAATTGAGTTACGTCGGTTTGCTAATATCCTCGTGAATGATGATACAATCAGCGCTTTGGTGTCGAAATGTCCGGTTTGTTGGCGCCAACGATAAACCTGTGGGGGTATTTGTTTGCTGGATGGTTTTGTATTGGTGCGACTCATTGCGCTACGAGGTTCAACTTAAAAACGCACGTCAAACGTGGCGAAGGCACATAGTCACAAAAACAGATGAGAGTAAGGTTCTGTGTCACAATAGAAACTTAAACACGTAACAGTATTGGGAACTACATATATTATGCTCACTGTCGGTGGATTAAATGTTTCCTTTAAAGTTGACTTGTCCATGGTTATACGCACCTGTACATTTCTAATGGGCTATACAATTTTTGCTTTGAAAATTGCCTCATATGCCAATATTTTGCCTCCCGGGCAACTCAACGTTACTCTCGCCCGCAAAAATTTTGCCTTCATTAGAATGCAAAAATCAGAATGATCACTAGATGATGCTGTTGATTTTAGAATGATCACTAGATGATGCTGTTGAGTAAAATTTTAAATATTCGAGGCAATAATTTTATCCAATTATGGTCCTGTGGGCGAATGGTTAACGGGACCATTACATATACGAATTTCAATATAATAAATGGACTTGAGCACATTGCTGGTTCGAGATAAAAATGAAATTTATCGAAAAAAAGTAAAAATGAAATTTATCGGAGTCAAATTTCGTTTTTTTAAATTAATATTTTCATTTGGAATCAAAATTTTGATTCCAAGTCTATAAAATGGCATATAGTTTGGAATGATTTTTGTGCTCCTAGCGTGTAAAGCAGGTTTATATAAACTATTATGTTTCATTTAAATTGTTATCACTGAGTTATCGATTAAAGGAATCACAACAATGCGCAGTTGAAGTGTAGAGGAAACAGTTTTCGAACCATTTTATAGTAAATATGCTTCGATTTGAATAATTTCAACGGTATTGTATAAATATAAACTAGATTAAGGAATGTTACATCGATTTAACTACACAAACGGAATGCTAGAATGAAGTGGAAATAAAGTTCAATTCATTTTTAATACATTTTTGCATTTGGAATAAAAATTTTGATCTGGAAGCAAATGTTTTGATTCTATTTCATTTTCGTCGCTTGAAGAATTTTTTTGCATTAGGAATCAAAAATTTTTGATGTTGTCCTGTGCAAAATGAAAATACAATTTGCAACTTGATTCATACCTCAATTCCCGAATTCGAGCAAGATTAACGAATATTACATTGATTTAAGTAGCAAACGGTGTACTAATGAAAACCAAATATGATAAAAAAATGATATTTTTTGGAAACGACTTTACAAGTGTGTTATCCCACCATCTACCAATTTTCATGTACTTCCTACAATAAATTGTCGATAGAGGTATATCAAAGCTATTTCAACTGAACCCAAACCGAACATATTGAGATAGTGACGTCGTGTGGTTGCGTGAACGGCGCGCGTTTGAAAACCAAACAAGATATAAGGTTTATTTTTTGGAAACAAGTTTACAAGTGTGTTATCCCACCATCTACCAATTTTCATGTACTTCCTACAATAAATTGTCGATTTAGGTATATCAAAGCTATTTCAACTGAACCCAAACCGAACATATTGAGATAGTGACGTCGTGTGATGTCGTGAGATATAGGTATTATTTTTTATGAGTTTAAAGTAAATCTTCTTCGATATGTCTAATTTTGAAGTTGTCGTGTGCAGAATGAAATTTAAAACAATTTTAAGATTAGCAAAAAATGTTAGCAAGATTTTAACCACGCAGACGGCAGGTATCGTGTTACTGGGATGCTAGAGTGAAGTAAAAAGAGCTTTTAATTTATTTTTTAGGGTAAAACTCGTTCGCTTTAAACTATTTCGATGTTGCCGTTTGGAGAATGAAAGTATTTTGTTTCGAACTGTCAAATCTCCTAAACGTGCCAACCGTAAACGAAACGCAAGAAGGGACGCAAAGGAAAGAAAGGGAAGAAGCGACGACGATAAGCGATCAATTTTAAAAATATTTAAATAAAAAAAGAAAAATCATCGCCACTAAATTGCCATTCAGGCGCACCAAACATTGGTTTCTTCGTACCTACCGTCTAACCGTAAGGTGGCGTTGTTTGTATTAAACGTTGTAGAGGGATCTCAGTGAAAAAAACATAGGGGGCGATCCATGATTACAAACGTGGTTGTATACGAGATATATTGTAGCATGGATCATCTATGTTAAGATGATTATCTGCGGAAGATCATATAGAGAGAGGAAGAAATTTCAAACATTCGGGAATAAAAGCTATTTATGTGACGTAACAAAGAAATCAAGGAGGGAGATATACGGTCGTGCTTGATACCGACTTTCAACACAAGATGTATTGAAATAAACCATGCATTGACAAATTGGTTTAAACCAATGTCAAAGTGAAACCATGAGTTTCTGATTTTTCAGTGAAAATGCAACAAATCGTTTGTATCAATCGGCAAGGTACTAAACCGATGTTTCCTTAACCCAGTGGTTAAATAGGTGAACAAACTTTTTGGACGCCTCACCTATAATCTTAATTTTATTCCACCGGTTAGTATGGTGGTTTAGTGCAAACCTTTCAACCGAAAGGTTGCCGGTTCGAAATTGGTCGCAAGATAGTCGGTTATGCTATTTCGGGTAAGGCATTTAAAATTGACAAAAACGGCTAAACTTCCGTCATGGTCAAAGGGTTAACGGACATTGCCTGAACCCAGTGGATTGATGGGTTTTACCAAACTAAAGGAACGTGTCTATCATATACAACACACTGCAACAGCTCCGGTAAAGTGTCTTGCCCAAGGATACAACAATCTTGCTAGCGACCAGTTTCGCACCTGCAACCTTTCGTTTGAAGACGCACTTAACCGCTAGACCAACGGGCCGGACAATCGTAATGTCGTATTATTTATAGTAGACTAATGCAGACAGGTCTCACGATTGGCTGTTAGACCATGTAATCGTTTTGTCTGTCTTAGTTTACCTTACAGCGAGATTTCGTTTTTATAGTTTTGAAAAATCGACGTTCGTTATGTTCTTTAATTTGTTTTGCAGCCGGTATTTTCGCCCAACCAAGACCTTGCCGATTTTATCAGGCTGTTTAACTCTTATTGTGAGAGTGTGAAAGCAAACGACGAGGTTAAGCGTCACCTATTCCTTACCTCAATACCCGATGAATTAAAATGGCAAATTTATGTAAAATATGCTTGTATTAATGAACTACCATTTAAGACTTTGATCGAACGTGCTCTGCTTGATTGGTGGAAACACACAACGTGAGTCTTTATCAGCGGAGCTACTGAGGCGTCAACAAATGCCGCATGAAACGAGAGTAACCGACAATTCGTATTAACCGTGAAACACCTAGGTAATCGGGCGTATTCTCTAGATTAGGAAGCACATCTCCGTAATGAAGTAACATCTCGAGTAAAATTGATTTTATTCCGTGATTTCTGGGAAGCTGCTCAGCTAATGTTGCAAGCTACAACATCACATTCACTGGAGGTAGCTCCTATTTCACCTCCATTTAGCTCTACATCGAAATCGGAAGGGTCGATAGAAAGTGTCGCACACCAAAACGAAATAGTACAAGAGATACAGGCAATGAAAACGAGCTTCGAAGGCCTACAGGCACATTCGTAGAATTCGGCGAGCGCGGGGCAAGGCAGCAATACCAGCCGATATTAAATCGACCAAGAGAATATGGATCAACCTTTGTCGACCGTGAGTGTTTTAATGGTGGTCAATGTGGATATATTAGGCGATTCTGCCCTAATGTCCTGCGACAAGTTGAGAGGATAAACGGGAAAGTACGTATTTCTGCCAAGAGTAAAACTTTTACTGAACGTGAAACAACCCACAGGCCACAATGCGACCGAACGAGCGCTGGAGTGGAGAGGAATCGAAACATCGTAAGCAGAACTGAAGTCCCAGCTAAGCTTGTAAAAGTAGGTTGCACTAAACCAATTGAGTTACGTCGGTTTGCTAATATCCTCGTGAATGATGTTACAATCAGCGCTTTGGTGTCGAAATGTCCGGTTTGTTGGCGCCAACGATAAACCTGTGGGGGTATTTGTTTGCTGGATGGTTTTGTATTGGTGCGACTCATTGCGCTACGAGGTTCAACTTAAAAACGCACGTCAAACGTGGCGAAGGCACATAGTCACAAAAACAGATGAGAGTAAGGTTCTGTGTCACAATAGAAACTTAAACACGTTTAACATCTTCCTTTCTTTAAGAAATGTAAACACAACAGGTAAATACATGATTAAGTAACTGAAATAAACAAGAGAGGTTTGCGATATACCAAAAAGAAAAAGTTTAAAATGCGTTATCCAACGACGTAATCGTTATACCTTTGCGGCATGTGGATAATGCGCGTTCTGGTGCGTCGCACCGGCGGTAAGAGTGGGGGAGGCGAGTTGTTATTATTTACAACGCGTGTAGGTGATGACAACGCAGGTGTTGAACTTTGCTCTTTTTGATGTGTTATTGGCAATGGATCCCAAGCTGAAGTTATTATTTTTTCGTTACTCGTTCTAAGAAAGCGGCGGTTACGACGGAGCAATAATCCATCGAGGTCCACTAGATATGATCGCGGACCTACACGCCGTATGCATTTTGCGAGTTCCCAAATCCTTCTTCTTCCAAATGGTTGCACCCATACAGTCTGCCCAGGTGACAACTCGCTGAGTTGTCTGCTACCTCTGTCATAAAACGCCTTTGCCTTCCTTCTCTTCCTCTGTAAATTACTTCGTACGTCCTTTACCACTTGTGGTACCAAAAGTTTTCGTGACGTTGGTAACGCGGTACGAGTTCTCCTCGACATCAATCGCTGCACTGGACTGCTTGCCATTCCTTCAGTTGGGGTGTTTCGCCAATCCAATATGGCTTTCCATGGATCCTCGTTGGCGTGCATACAATTTTTTAGAAGGAGTTTTGCAATTTTCACCGCAGATTCCGACTTTCCGTTTGAGGGTGCATAGAGCGGAGACGAGGTAACGTGTCGAAAATCCCATTCTCTTGCAAATTCTCGAAATTGATCGCAGTCGAATTGCGGACCATTGTCGGTGATTATGTTTTCCGGAATGCCATGACGACTAAAATGTTCCTTGCATAGATTAATAACGCAGTGAGCACGCATACTTGTAACTTCCGACAATTCCCAAAAATCGGAATAGAAATCGACAATTACAAGGAAATTTCTATCGCCAATACTGAACAAATCCATTCCCACTTTGCTCCATGGTCTCTCGGGAAGATCATGTGAAATCATTCCAGACTCAAGTTCTGGTCTCCGAATGGAGGCGTGGGTTCGAATCCCACTTCTGACACCATGTTTGCTGGATGGTTTTGTATTGGTGCGACTCATTGCGCTACGAGGTTCAACTTAAAAACGCACGTCAAACGTGGCGAAGGCACATAGTCACAAAAACAGATGAGAGTAAGGTTCTGTGTCACAATAGAAACTTAAACACGTAACAGTATTGGGAACTACATATATTATGCTCACTGTCGGTGGATTAAATGTTTCCTTTAAAGTTGACTTGTCCATGGTTATACGCACCTGTACATTTCTAATGGGCTATACAATTTTTGCTTTGAAAATTGCCTCATATGCCAATATTTTGCCTCCCGGGCAACTCAACGTTACTCTCGCCCGCAAAAATTTTGCCTTCATTAGAATGCAAAAATCAGAATGATCACTAGATGATGCTGTTGATTTTAGAATGATCACTAGATGATGCTGTTGAGTAAAATTTTAAATATTCGAGGCAATAATTTTATCCAATTATGGTCCTGTGGGCGAATGGTTAACGGGACCATTACATATACGAATTTCAATATAATAAATGGACTTGAGCACATTGCTGGTTCGAGATAAAAATGAAATTTATCGAAAAAAAGTAAAAATGAAATTTATCGGAGTCAAATTTCGTTTTTTAAATTAATATTTTCATTTGGAATCAAAATTTTGATTCCAAGTCTATAAAATGGCATATAGTTTGGAATGATTTTTGTGCTCCTAGCGTGTAAAGCAGGTTTATATAAACTATTATGTTTCATTTAAATTGTTATCACTGAGTTATCGATTAAAGGAATCACAATTTGTCGACCGTGAGTGTTTTAGTTGTGGTCAATGTGGACATATTAGGCGATTCTGCCCTAATGTCCAGCTACAAGTTGACAGAATAAAAGGGAAAGTACGTATTTCTGCCAAGAGTAAAACTTTTACTGAACGTGAAACAACCCACAGGCCACAATGCGACCGAACGAGCGCTGGAGTGGAGAGGAATCGAAACATCGTAAGCAGAACTGAAGTCCCAGCTAAGCTTGTAAAAGTAGGTTGCACTAAACCAATTGAGTTACGTCGGTTTGCTAATATCCTCGTGAATGATGATACAATCAGCGCTTTGGTGTCGAAATGTCCGGTTTGTTGGCGCCAACGATAAACCTGTGGGGGTATTGGGAACTACATATATTATGCTCACTGTCGGTGGATTAAATGTTTCCTTTAAAGTTGACTTGTCCATGGATATCGCACAAATTTATTTTGGGGTTTAGATTTCATACAGAAAAACCAGTGTCGTTTATGTTACAGAACCAACGTTATGTGGTCGGGCGAAGCAAGCATTCCAATATTGAACAAATTTTTTATTCCTGAATGTCAGGAAATATACGTTGTGGAATGTGTACAAATCCCAGCTTTTACCGAATTGATGGTGATCAGCTCTGTTACGGTCATTTTAAGAGCCCAATCCCAAGTACCTAAATTCCCGATTTCTGTGTGCCCAATGGAGCGTCACGGCGTCGCTGCCGATTTAAAAGGTCATAGTAATTTCGGCCTTTTCTGTTCTTACTACGTGGTAGAAGGTTGTTATTGATTTAGCTGTTCTGGATAGCACAAAGCAAACCCAGAAATTGTATCTATGTATCTATGCTGCTATTTTTCTATGTGTTTAGAAATTATGTCCATTTTTCTATGTTAGCGCAATTAAAAGACATCACAGAAGGGTGGTTTGTTTCAAACACAGAAGATAGAGCAATCACTGGTCAAGTGCGTGGAGCAGCTCAAATTCGCCAACACAGGGTTGGTAACGTAGGGTAGGGCTTCGCCCCTGTTGAATCCTACAATGTTAATGACAAGAATTAGATCTTCAGAAAAATATAAATATTCAAATTAGGGAATTCTCAATTCTTAGGCTCAATGGTCCGTGCGGTTGGTCTAATGGTTAAGTGCGTCGCCTTTCAATCGAAAGTTTGCAGGTGCGAAACTGGTCGCTAGCTAGTCGGTTGTGTCCTTGAAGGCACTTTACGAAAATTGCCTGAACTCAGCGGATTAATGGGTTCTACCAAATTGAAGGAACGTGTCTATCATACACAACACACTGCAATAGCTCCGGTAACCCGACGATGGGCGCGAGGTGATCTGACGATTACCCGTGTGATAACCCCTTTGGTTTTCTCATTTACGGTTATAAACATGAATGTCCTATCCTATGAACTAAAACTCCGGGGAAAATACTTGGTTCGGTTAGTTTTACTACGAAATAAGTTTTCCCACGATTACTCCAAATCCCCAAAACCATTTCACCAATCAACACAAAATGGTATACTATGTACAATATTTATTTACATGCGCTATTTTAATGAATATAAAATTATCACAGATTATGGACTAATAGACAAATATACAACATTGGAATATTGGTGGGTACGATGCATTGGAATATTGGTGGGTACGATACATTGGAATATTGGTGGGTACAATGCATTGGAATATTGGTGGGTACAATGCATTGGAATAATGGTGGGTACGATGCATTGGAATAATGGTGGGTGCGATACATTGGAATAATGGTGGGTAAGATGCATTGGAATAATGGTGGGTACGATGCATTGAAATAATGGTTGGTACGATGCATTGGAATAATGGTGGGTACAATGCATTGGAATATTGGTGGGTGCGATACATTGAAATAATGGTGGGTGCGATGCATTGGAATATTGGTGGGTACGATGCATTGAAATAATGGTGGGTAAGATGCATTGGAATAATGGTGGGTAAGATGCATTGGAATAATGGTGGGTACGATGCATTGAAATAATGGTTGGTACGATGCATTGGAATAATGGTGGGTACAATGCATTGGAATAATGGTTGGTACGATACATTGGAATAATGGTTGGTACGATACATTGTGAATAATGGTGGGTACGATGCATTGAAATAATTGTGGGTACGAAGCATTGGAATAATGGTGGGTACGATGCATTGAAATAATTGTGGGTACGATGCATCGAAATAATGGTGGGTACGATGCATTGAAATAATTGTGGGTGACGATATCATTAGAATAATAGTGGGTACGTTGCATTGGAATAATAGTGGGTACGATGCATTGGAATAATGGTGGGTAAGATGCATTGGAATATTGGTGGGTACGATGAATTGGAATAATGGTGGGTACGATAATTTGGAATAATGGTGGGTACAATACATTGGAATAATGGTGGGTACGATGCATTGGAATAATGGTGGGTACGATGCATTGGAATAATGGTCGGTACGATGCATTGGAATAATGGTGGGTACGATGCATTGGAATAATGGTCGGTACGATGCATTGGAATAATGGTGGGTACGATGCATTGGAATAATGGTGGGTACGATGAATTGGAATAATGGTGGGTACGATAGATTGGAATAATGGTGGGTACGATAGATTGGAATAATGGTGGGTACGATGCATTGGAATAATGATGGGTACGATGCATTGGAATAATGGTGGGTACGATGCATTGGAATAATGGTGGGTACGATACATTGGAATAATGGTGGGTGCGATGCATTGGAATAATGGTGGGTACGATGCATTGGAATATTGGTGGGTGCGATGAATTGAAATAATGGTGGGTACGATGTATTGGAATAATGGAGGGTACGATGCATTTGAATAATGGTGGTACGATGCATTGGAATAATGGAGGGTACGATGCATTTGAATAATGGTGGTACGATGTCATTGGAATAATGATGGGTACAATGCATCTGGAATATTCGGTGGGTACAATGCATTGGAATAATGGTGGGTACGATGCATTGGAATAATGGTGGGTGCGATACATTGGAATAATGGTGGGTACGATGCATTGGAATAATGGAGGGTACGATGCATTTGAATAATGGTGGTACGATGCATTGGAATAATGGTGGGTACGATGCATTGGAATAATGGTGGTACGATGCATTTGAATAATGGTGGTACGATGCATTGGAATAATGGTGGGTACGATGCATTGGAATAATGGTGGGTACGATGCATTGGAATAATGGTGGGTACGATGCATTGGAATAATTGTGGGTACGATGCATTGGAATATTGGTGGGTGCGATACATTGGAATAATGGTGGCTACGATGCATTGGAATATTGGTGGGTGCGATGCATTGGAATATTGGTGGGTACGAAGCATTGGAATAATGGTGGGTACGATGCATTGGAATAATGGTGGGTACGATGCATCGAAATAATGGTGGGTACGATGCATGGGAATAATGGTGGGTACGATGTATTGGAATATTGGTGGGTACGAAGCATTGGAATAATGGTGGGTACGATGCATTGGAATAATGGTGGGTACGATGCATCGAAATAATGGTGGGTACGATGCATGGGAATAATGGTGGGTACGATGTATTGGAATATTGGTGGGTAG
>CH001708.1:0-11322 GCA_000149265.1 Ciona savignyi | reverse complement strand
AAATGCAGTTTTTCCAAATATAATGGTCGAAAATTGCTACATATATATTTCCAGTTTTCAGGCATTATTAATTAATTTTAATAGATATGAAAGTTTCTGTAAGAGAATTCAAATAATATTATATATAGTGGGGCATCCAAAAAAAAGACTGTCGGTTTCTTACCATTTCGACCCAAGATTAAGGATACATTAATGGTGAAAGTCGTATTTATTGATGACCCGCGCAACGGTTTGGTAAGGAAACACGAACAGGTATGAGATTTGCCATCTCACGAAAGAGAGCTTTGGTGCCAATGGTAGGGTTTAGTTAAAGGTTAAACGAGGCAATGGTAGTCAGTTGTAAAAAGAACTATTTGGTAAATCCCAAGTGAACTGATGTGCAAAACAAACACTGAAATTTATACTGAAAGTGACAATGGGTGCGAATTCAATAAACCAGAGCGTCCGCGTTATATGACGTTTGTCGTGACGATCAATGTGTTTGTTCTCTTGTGCAACCGGTGCAATTAATATTAATTATTATTGTTGGAAATTCTCCCACGAAAATTTGCAACGGGGCAAAAACAAAAACCCCGGTATAAATAATACAGAATTTAAAAAAATAATTAGAATATGCGAATGCAACATTCAGCCATTATTACGTACAGCGTTTATCACGCAAAATATAAGGCTTTAACATAAACATATCGCAATTTTAATATCATATTTGCAAAAACTGCATTTCAGTTAATCCACGCCGGCTGAGTTCATTCTGTCATCACTTTATGACGTCATTGATACTTATCACCTATGACGTCATTGACACTTAAAGCAGTTGTTTTAAACCTACGTCATTATTTGCTTCATAATCGTTGTGCGATTACACACAAATACTTCAAAAAGATTACATTTACGAGTGTAGTTTTCTGTTTTTTTTCTATTTAGTGGAGGTTCCGCTGCCAGTCGAGTTTAGCTTCACGCCATGTGGGTACATATGGAGTCGGAACGGAAATTTATGTACTAGGTATAAAAGGCAGCGGAACCTGCTGGGACCTGGTCTCGGCCAGTATAAAAAAATGGCGCCACAGATATCAGGAAAACATGTAAACAAACTGAGTAAATAATGGGTCGTGGTATGTTACATAACTTTGGAAAGAATTCAGTTGTTTAAATGCTCCCATACATGTTTTAGTTACCACAAACTACCAAATAAAGAAAATGAAACAAGCGCATTTTTAACACTAACCGTTGGGTCAGGGGGATCAGACTGAACGTTGTTAAACCACAACAATACATCTTTAGCACGGTTGGAATATGCAGATTTTCCAGATGTTTGGAAGAGATATACCATCTGTAACTTTAACGTTTGACGTTATGGGAAAGGTAAGCGATCGGTGCTGCGCGCATGGCTCTAATACACTGCATCCAATCCGCCCCCATGAGCGTTGCAAATGAAACACACGAATAATTCAATGCACTTACTTGTAAACGCTTCGCTGCGAATCAGATGTGCTTTACGTTAGGGATCTCATATTATAAACTCTCACTGACACAATAATATAAGAAAAACTTGGCCACAATGGATGAGACAATTTCTCTCAACTGTTATCGTGCTTATGATATGTATTCCAGGTTCCATGACAACTTAACCCCTTACAACTGAAGCCCTTACAACTGAACCCCTACAACTGAATACCTTTACAACTGAACCCCCTTTTAACAGAACCTTTTTTACTGAAAAGGGGGTACAGTTGTAAAGAGGTTCAATTGAACTGGGTTCAGTTGTAAAGGGGTTTATTTTAAAGGGGTTTAGTTAAAAGGAGTTCAGTTGTAAGGGGCTTAATTGTAGGGGTTCAGTTGTAAAGGGTTCAGTTGTAGGGGTTCAGTTGTAAGGGGTTCAGTTGACTGGTCACCGTATTCCATTATAAAATGATGCCCTTCCAATTTTAATTTAGAAATTCACAAAAAAATGAAATGGACTTATATTTAATAAAAAGGCATAAATTTAAGGTTCAGTCAGTTGGGTTTGGCGTATATGTATCTATTACTAAAACATCCCCATTTTATTAAATATATTCATTTTTGGTTACTTAATGATTTATTTTTATAGTTCCGCTTTTGTCATATCGATTCGATTTATTGATCTTCCTTTGTTCGATATTTCCGGTTTATGATATTTGTGTTTAAGGTTTTGCGCCAGTTGTCTGCGAGGCTATGTCAGCAGTCATGCTTGATTATCAGTCTGTTGTAATGTTTGAATGATCTTAAATTGTAACATTCATGTGATTTCTGTTTGTTGAATTGTTAAATGATACAACTAACTGAATATGATTTTATAATTTTAGATTTCTATCGTGTTTCTTAATCAACACCAGTTTTAATGTAACAACTGGTTACCTTGTTTGATCGTTGATTAATGGCTGGGCCTAGCTCCTTCATAGCGGCACTCAGGTGTTTGCAAATCGTTCAGTTCAAGTTGATCAATGTCGTTCATACGTTGGACCAAATACACAGTAAGGTTGGTCATATCCACGTTTTGCAATTATTAACTGCTTGATCTAAAAATTTATTAATATAGTACACTATTCATTCATAAAATGTACCAAATATTTTTTTAATTTATGATTTAATGTAATTTGACACATTTAATAATAACTAGCATTGGGGGCAATACTCAACTGAGCCCATGCATGTTAAACTAACAAAGTGGTGGTTATTTTCAAAGTGGAAGTTATTTTTTCCTATTTTTTATTTTAAAATCTTATTTCAACAGAATATTTTGTTTTAATTTTTTTTATCTAACCTTGAGATTGGATGAATGTTGTAAACCACGGAAGAAGATTGGAGCTTCAGTTGTATTACACGCCTCCACACTCAAGTTGTGTGATGCTGAACACGACTTCAAGGCCAACGCAACGTCGTGGACTTTAGAGGGATTATTTGGAAGTTTTAATTTCACGTCACTTGGAAGGTGCTTATCGAATGTGGACGATATTTCCTTGTCATTAGATTCATTTACCCAGCCAGATACTTTAATGAGTGTGTCATTGTCACATAAATTCTGACATGAAACTATTTCTAAAAGCATCTGTTTCTTCCTCTCAAAATCTCTGATCTGTGAAGCCTGGGAAGATGTCTCTCATCTCCTTGTAAGCAGACGAGTTGCAGAGCCCAAACACGAATCGAACGACAACATCCCAGTGAACATCTTTAAACATTGAACCGTACTTTGCAAGTGATTCATATGGCATAAACAACATCAGGTATATCGCACAACAAGAATTCTTGTAAGGTAAGATGGGCGAAGTAACTGCGCTTCTTACCATCCAAGATTTTCATTTTTATGCGTGATGATTGTTCAACATACGTATGCAGAAAGTTTGCGACCACTGGATCCGGGATATCCAATTCTTTAAAGTCGTTTTTGTCAAAAACAACCTTCTTTTTTTCAAATCCTCTGAATGCCAGTTCAGTAAGTTTAATCAACTGTGACATAAGCTCTGCTTCGTCCATATTTTTCAGATGTCCAGAAGAAATGTACTTGGTAAGTGTTGAGATTAACACTTGTGTCATTGAATTTATGTCACCACCACCACCAGAGAGAAGGCTGTCAATGATATAAATGCAATTGACTGGTACATAGCACAAAGCAGATAGGTTTGCATTTTGCTCCAGTAACTCCTCAATCCCAGGATACTTTTCCTCGCTACAGATCTGTTTAATCAGTTCCTCTTGGGCAGCTTCATCTAGCCCAAGTACTTCAAGAACTATGATTGGACGATAATCCTGGTGTATCTGATAAAATTGACCTGGTCTTGAAGTGACTAATTTAACAGTATTTGGCAGCAGAGTAGCATTAAACAAGTTCTTGATAATGTCCACTGGTTTCTCTTTTGTGTCCAATTGACAGCAATGAGTGGTGGTGGAGAATGGAACACCAGCTTCATCCAGGCCGTCCATCACAATTACAACATTAGGATTGTTCTGCAACTCTTGGGTTATGGCTTTGTATTCTTCATCAGAGTAGGCCTGTCCTGGCAAGCTGTTTTCAAAAAGAAACTGGCTAACCGAGACTTTTTTGTCAAAATTCACATTTCTTATTAAGATGTAAAACAAATATTGTGTGCCAGGTAGAATTAATTTATCCAGGACGGAACCGAGTCACCATCTGTGTCAATGTTGTTTTACCGATTCCTGGTAATCCCGTAAGACCAACCAGTGTTACCATGTTTCTTGATATATGCTTTCTTAGAATTTTCATCCCTGCATTTCCATTCAGCTTCATCAGTTGCAATTTTCTTTGCTGTATCAAATATTTCGGTAATCGAAATTCTTGGATCATTTTTTCCATAGACTGTTTGTGCATGCTTTCGTTCCATACATATTCTCCATTCCAATGAAGATGCTTCAGACTCCCAATCTTTATCTGCATGTTGTTTTACTTTGCAGATTTGAAGATTGACTCTCTTTATGCTACGTTCTATATCGATTGGTAGCACGGATTGCTCGCTCATTTCTTTTGCATTATCGCGTAATTTCTCTTGTAATTCTTTAGCTGTAAATAAGATTGTTACCACAAAAACTGTCATTATTTAACATTTCATTTTATTATTTTGATGTATATCTGTAAACATTTTTGCTCATTTATTTGTACTATAATATTCATAGTATGAAAGTTTTTATTCGACTAGAGGTCAATTCTATGTCTAATACGTTTTATAATAAAAAAATACCAAATTACAAAAAAATCATGATGAATAACAAGTGTTCATTAGTTTTTCGGACTCATCTGTTTCTGCTTATTTAAGGAATAGTATATCTTAAATATGATATACCAAATGTTGTTAGGTAGGTTAGAGCTAAATAATATTTCTGCACGAAAGTGTTAATACAGTCAAAAGTGTTGTTTTTAATCAAATTAGGGAGGTTTTACTCTGTTTATTTTGTTTAATGGGTGCTTATTTGGTCAGCATTGTGCACGGTGGTGATGCTGGGCCAAGAAATGATTTTATCGTTGGCGTTTAGGAATCGTTTGCAAAAAAATCTTCTTTGTTTTGAACTCTGTATTGGTAGTTGCCGGCTTTAAAGCGTTTCGTGTTTCCCAAATGGAGCTAGCTTCATTACTGTCCAACAAGTCATACAGATCTACATCATTTATCATCATAAGCTAAAGGGTAAGCGCAGACTTAGTGGACAGATGTCACTAAGTTGACACAGCACATCGCTATCGAGACACCGTCTTTGGGTGCCGCAGAGGTTATAGTTGACACTGCAAAGCCTTGTATTCTCGCTTTGTCTGATTTGCCTTTAGTTCATGAATCAACATCAAGGGTCATCATAGGCGAATGGTTTGTGTTTTCAGGTTCCATGTTTTATTTGCTGCGATTTTAACCTCCGTTATGGCCTGATTTACGTTTTAGGTAAGGCAAAATAGCTGGGTAAATCTCATACAGGTTTAGCTCTCCATACACAATTCTACTATTAATAGATTTGAGCCTACGAAGGCATTGTTCCTGAGGTCATTAAAAACTTAAACGCCCTTACAACGATGGAAAACACGAGGTTAAACATAGCTGTATTGCTTATATCTGGGGCACTGATATTATTTGGTCAACATACAACATAGTTGGTTTAAAGATTGTTGCCATAAATAAAGAAGTTCTTTAAGGTCTGCATGACAAAGTTGACTTACGTTTCAATACACCACATATAGTTACAGTCAATCTCGGTTTTACATTTAAAAGAACTAAAATATTT
The DNA here is from genome assembly GCA_000149265.1 of Ciona savignyi. Taxonomy (NCBI): domain Eukaryota; kingdom Metazoa; phylum Chordata; class Ascidiacea; order Phlebobranchia; family Cionidae; genus Ciona; species Ciona savignyi. Next base: position 5,586 of record CH001708.1, on the reverse strand, counting down.
TGCGTGCTATAGTTACTATAGTTGTTATGAACAAAGCAGACTTAAGAGAACATCAAGAAATTCATCAACGTTGGAAAATTTTCACACGACAAATGCCGGGGTAACTGCATTGATGTGTTTCTAATGGGGTAAGTAGTATCTTTTTCTGAAGAAAGAAACTTTTTTTTAGTACCTTCAAGAACCATATGTTACGATTCGCTCTGGTAATTCTGGTGATTCGACGGAAAATCGGATCAAGTGAAATGTTTATTTAACGAATTCTCTATTTTTTCTTGGTTCGGTAATAAACTTACAATATCAAGAGGATCGTCATTTATTAAAACCAGAAAAGCTAACTTATTTATCCGAGCCTCTCTGAAGCACAATTGGTACATTTGGAAGCCAATACAATATGATGAACTGCTACTACTCATTGTGCAATGTCTTTTAGTAGTTTAAACTGATTTCTCTAAATCACCCGATATGTTAAGGATGTTATTTATTAGAAAGGAGCGTACAAGAGTTAACATGCACACTTGTGCTAAATCCTTCAGCGTTGCCGCCGTGCTATCCTTGTTTGATTTTATTTCAGTACATGGGTATTTTTGTTAATTATGAGGCAACTCTTGATTTAGCATGGCAATGCAAATTTGGAGCCAAACTTAGGTTTGCTTGAATTACGATTTAAGTTCGAGGCATTAGATTGAATACATTTAAAAAAATATTCGACGAGTTTGGTCATGCGGCATCGTGTCAAACATGTTTAGTTAACTAAGTAAGGTGATTTATGATACACAACTACATACATTATTATTAATAATACTTGCCAAGTAGCTGAATGTTTACACTTGGGGTGTGTTGTGGTTGTTGTTTGTGGTTGTTGATATTGATCTGCTTGTATCTGGTTTTGTTGAGGCTGTTGTGGGTCTGGTAGTCTTTGTAGGAGTTGCCTTTGGTTTTGTTCCGTGGTTTGTTGAAGTTGTTGTTGAAAACGTAGAAGTTGCTGTTGGTTTTGCAACACTTCTGTTACAGGCAGATTATGGTAGTGATAGTCTCCTCCCAGCACATCAATGGGAGGTCCCTATGTAACAACATAATTGTATTATTTTATCATATGATATATATAAACTTTATGTTAAAAAATGCTTCGTTATTAAACACCCACTAGAAATTAAGAAAATAGGTGGGGTGTTTTACACAAGGTAGATTTGAAAAAATTATAAATCGTACCGATTGCAAAATAGATTTACAAACCACTGGGCTCATGGATCATCGCAATCACTGTTTGTAAAATGTGTTCGATAATACATACTTTATTCCAAAGTACAATTAAACAATTAACTCATGAAAATGAATTAACACATGTAAATTTTTGTTTATTTAAAATTGAGGATGTAGCGTATACAAATCTTCGTTTCCAGAATAACTATATACATTCAATACAAGAACTAAATATAAATTTGTATGGGTCTGCCGAAACTTTGCGACCAAATAATTTTTAATCCACTAATTAGAGAAATTATTTTAGTTGCTAAGAAAATTTTGATGAGAAGTTTCGAGCAAAAAACGTTATTTAGTCAGATTTTTAGGAATGTTGAAAATGTGTGGCTTAGTAACAGCCCAAGATAAATCCCCCCATAAAAAAGTTTTGGTTCGTTTTTTTGCCGCCAATTTTGCATACAAGCTGCTAACTCGACCTGGATAGGATTTTGTACTCGATATTTCATATTAAGTGGTAGTTGTACCAAACTATACTAGAAAACAACAATGGACTTTAAGTAACCTTAAAATTAGCTCAGAAAATCGCCTCAAATGAAACCAACCTTTCACTGAAACTATCAATCTTAATATCGCTTTATCAAATTAAAGAAATGTTAATGCATGTTGCTAATTTTAAGGTGTTAGTTAGAAATGTTTTGGATGCAATGACAAATTATGAGAAAATCAAAGGAAATGAGACAGACTAGGGAATCTAAGCAATTTTGCGATTTTTTTAGTTCAAAACATTTATAGCTGTTAAAATACCATTACATTAGTGAATGTAATACAATGTTACCACGCATTTAAACCAGTTAAACACTTGAGAATAACACAAATCGACAGTAAATTTTAATTCGAACGAAAATATTTTGAATTCCTTAACTCCCCAAACTCAAACCTGCTCTTTACTTGTGACAGGCAAGGACGTGCCCCCAACAATGAAATTTTTATTAAATTTGTCATTTGTTAGACAACATCCGTCTAGAATTTTGGGTTATATATCTAGTTCTAGGGCAATTTCCCCTTGGACGTTAAAAACCAAAACATTTTTATTTTTAAATTTAGCATTTCAGAATATAGCGCCTAAAAGGCTGCTGCAATTTTGAAAAAAAAATGGGAAGAAAACTTCCCTTCTTTTTGATCACAGAATCGCTGATGTTAAGTGTCAAGGAGGCATATATTTGGAAATCAACAACAAATGGTGACAACCAGCACACCAGAGTGTTTTCCAACTATAGATTGCCACCTTATCGTGATTTGAGTTTCCAATGAAACTAATAGCAATGCCATAAAGGGTTGGAATTATACCCCCATGGCAACGTCGCCCATGAAGGTGTAATATCGAATTGGTTTACCGTGAAACTACTCCTCCTCCTTACCGAGGTTGGTCGAAGAATCGAACTCAAACCCTGACAAAGCGAGAACATAATGCTCTGTGGCATCAAACACAAGATATGTGGCTCTCGTAGCTCCTTGCAGCAAAAGCGATGAGGTTTTAGTATCTCGTATAAAATTTATTTTTGTTTTAATTTATTTATGTCTAAAATACTTTGTGTTTTTAACGTCGTTCTTTTGCGTTTGAAGTTTCTCTCATGTGTTTTATTACTATTCACCCAATTATCACTATAGCCGCCAGATTGCCAAACGTCTATATTATCCTGTGTACTGTCTTTGTTTGATTGGCTTAGAAATTTTCATTAACTGATACTTGACGGATTGACGAGGACGTTTTATTTTGAATCCCCTTTTATTGTTCCGTTTAGTAACGTTTTCTGTAAATAATAATAAATTTGCAATATTATTGAAAAAAGGCGAATTATAATGCAATACACTTACTGAATATTCACAGCCCGTTTTACACAATCTTTTGTTCAGTACGCAGTATATACTTGTTTAATAACTTATTTGTTTTGCCACTGAAAAATTACATCAAAAATCAATTACCGAAATAGAGTTTCGAATTATGGTAACCGCAAAGTACAAATAAAAAATGCTAGCCGACCAAGTGACCAATAATTATGAAATAATATTGTTTGCGATTTCAATCACCTTGTACTGGCCTTTGTATTTTCTTTTTCCCACAGTTAGTAAAACGTGCAAATAACCACCTTAAAACAATTAATGACAAAACCACTTGCTAATGATGGTCTGTCTGTAGTGCTGTTTTCTTTTTAGTTTTTTTAGCCGGCCCTAATAGTATGCCCCTATTTATTGCTTGACTGCATGCCACATCTTTTTAGTACTTCACCAGCACTATTATATTTACTCTTATTATTCACTGTCTTTCCTATCTTCTGTTAGCAGTCTTTAAGACCCATACTGCCCAGAAATTCTTGTTTCAGTTGTAAAGAAATTCCATCGGCGGAAACGATTGCTCTACCACCTTCCCCGGCTCATTCACCTGCTCTTCGCCGCCGGCTGCAATCCTTTTTCTGCAATCCTTTTTCTCCGATGATGCTTCAATAAGATGAGATTTGGCAGTGGAACCCAATTACTGTGGAGACTTCACATTAAACTGTTTCGGACTTACTATTCATTAATTACACACAAAAACGGAAGCTTGCTGCTGTTTATCTTTTTTCTTTAATGTAGTGTTATTTCAAATATTTATGTATACTGTATACATATCACTATCATAATTAGTTTATTTATATTTTCTAGTGCAGTAATGTTCTGCACTTAAAGTGCTTTCTTTAATAAATGTAGTGCAATAACTGTTCTTGCACCAATTATAATTTAATGTTTTATAAAGTGTGTTTTGAAACGGTTTTTTAACCACTGGTGGAATTTCATTTTAGGGGGTTTTTCTTTTTCCACTTAATCCCAAAGCCGGCTCCCCCCTCAGTACTGGGTCGCGCTTGCACACTTTACTTAAGTATTAAATAACACACCAAATTTAATTAATTAATTTTGATTTAAATTGTTTTTGTTGAAATTTATTTTTTTTAATGTAAGGTTTAACGGCCACGTCATTTTTTTCCATAACTTGCAATGTGTCTAGTCACTGGCGTGTTTTAACTACTGTAGTTTTGCCGTTTCATCCTGTCTCCTTAATTTGTAACAAATGTTGTTTTCTTCTTTATTGTAATGAAGGAGCAAAAAAATAAACTAAACTAAAACTGTCCTCCTTCTCACCGAGGTTGGTCGAAGAATCAAATGCAAACTTAGCTCATTGTAGCGATAGCGGTGTGGTCTCCGCTGCCACCTCCGTGACTTGCCACTGACACATCAGCTTTTAAATTTAACCATTAAGCAAGCAAAGCTGTCCGACCTACCGGACAGTGGCGTAGCTAGCTCCAAACGGCGGAGACGAGAAGCTTTAAAGCCAGCATCTTCTAAGGAAAACTTTTAAAGGAAGAAAAATTGGCAACATCAGATTAGCAAACGAGTCCAAAGGTCCAATGATTTATAAACTCTGCAGTTGTCCTGTCCAGCAACACCACAGAGCCCAACAACTGCTGTCATTGCGGCAGGCAAATTAAGCAACAGGGCGTCTACTAAACGGAAGAGGTAAAGTATTCGCTTAAACCATTCCCAATCCGGTCACAAAAAAAAAACGTGGTACCTCTACGTACAAATCAAAAGAATGAACTTGTGCAAGCATACATCTGCAGTGACATTCGCTGGTTGATACAATTTTGTTGCACATTGTATTAAGTTATGTTAAAAGTGGTTGTAATGTGCGCTTAATGCGCGCACAGCTGTTTGACTTGCCAATCATTTCCTCTGTAACAAAATATAATCCAAAAAAACACATTCTTTTATAATTCTTCCCACACATTGCGCCATACAAGCGCCTGTGTAAAAACTTATTGTATTATATTATTATCAGAAACGCGTTCTGAAATGCAGACCTAAGCACTGCCTGCTTGTGGCTTCTATCTCCAAGCATGTATTACGAACCAGTTTAATTGTATGCAATATATTGTATCAGCTTGCAATATAACAAAGAAACTTTTTGTATGGAGTCGGAATGCTGGCTGTTTTAGTCTTGGCTGAAGTCTGTTAGTTGGGGAACCTCATGCCAGATCTAGTGCCAGCAGTAGGCGCAAATACAAGCCTTAACAAACCAAAAATAAGGAAGATCCCCACACATCATACCAATTACCGGTTGGGTTGATTGCCTATTCAACCCTTAATTGTCTAGAGAAAGGAGCAAAAAACAACCATCGTCGTTTTGTTTCTGCAAATACGTCTCTGGTCACGTTCACGGTGATTATAAACTGCTTCACAACGTCCAGCTAAGCTTATCAAAGAAAGCTAGGTATCTTGGTGTCATCTTAGACAACAAATTTTAAAAGAATCACCCTACAAATCGTATCCAAAAGACAACTGCTACTCTAGCAC